>JAQZBX010018395.1:0-34677 GCA_029593785.1 Cabassous unicinctus | reverse complement strand
AGGCAATAAAAAGTATTGAATTAGATTCAAAATTTCAAAAGGGCACCAATACTCAAAATAAGAAATGAGTATGGTGAGGCAAAAGTTGTCACAATGTAATATAAGATGTTGCTTTGATATTCAAAATGTCTGAAGATAGTCAGGACATATAAAACTGTACTTGTATTAAATCCATTCACTTCTAAGAACTCCATGAATTAGTTTCTATTATTTTCCCCAAATGGAGGAACAGAGTAGTTATATAACTTGTCTTTAAACAAAACTGACAGAAAGTTAATGAGAGTTTGACAAATACACCAATTCTCACAGTCATGGTGGGAGACTTTACCACAACTCTCAGGAAACAACAGATGGTTTAGGAAAAAAGAAGTAAGGATACAAAGATTGTGAATAACAAAAATTTCAAACATGATCCTATGGAATATCATTCTCTGTGTGACATACACTCTTATAACTTTATACTAAAGAGGAAATAAATATTATTTCAAACATGAATTGAACATTAACAGAATTTGATTGTGTCAAAAGTAGCAAAGAAAATCCCAACAAATTCCATTGGACCACAATCTCTGGGTACAAGGCAATCCTTTTTTTTTTTAATGGTCACCGCATCAAAGATTTTTTTAAAGAAATCAATTTTGATACATATTAATACAGCATACAATTTATCTAAAGTGTACAATCAATGGTATTTGGTATAATCACATAGTTGTGAATTTATCACTTCAACCATTAAAGCATTTTCATAATTTCAATGACAATAATAAACAAAAAACAGACAAAGAAGAAAATTCTTCAACTCTCAATCTCTCTGTTCCCCATGCTACCCATAGCTGCTATTTCTGGCTATTCTTGCATAATTATTTATCTGTTTATTAAGTAGTTTTATTGAGATATATTCACATATGATATGATCTATCCAAAGCATATAATCATATAATTAATAGCTATTTATTAGCTGTTGAAAAGTCCTTTATTGCAAAACTGCAAAATAAATAGAAAAACAGACTGAAAGAAATTATAAATTTTGAAAGGGATTGGAAGGTCAGGTTAGATTTAATATAATCAATTATAAAAGATGGCATAGCAACAAACCTTTATAAATGTAAATAATAATTCAAATATAATAGAATTTAATTATAGCATAATTCTAATTTTTATATTACAGCTCTAACTATTGGACATAATAATCCCTAAGAATGTAATAAATTATTGGTTTAGTAACTTAATTTCAATTTAGGCCATCATTCTTTCTGGATAATCAAATTCCTATTTGGGAATACTTCACATTGTACTGAAATGAATTACAACAGACAACAATGCCAACTCATAATTTTATGAGGTGGAAAAACTCAAAAGTTTGTTGAACAGTTTTCATGTTAAATCATTATTGATCCATATAGATTATTTTAATTGGAGTATGACAAAGAAAGGATTAAAGAAAAATGAAGTATCCAAAAATGTCTCTCTTCTCCAGTCCTCAATTAAAAGCAAGTGTTCCTTTTGCATAAAAAAATTTACAAAATACTGATCACAGGAACAATTTGCCAGTTGCACTGAATAATTATTGTTCATCTACTATAATGTTGTTACTTTACATTTATCTGATCTATTCCAGCTCTTTTTTTTTATTACTATTTGCATGGAACACTTTTTTCAAACCTTTCACTGTTAACCTGGCTGTATCCTTATGTCTGAGATGGGTCTCTTGTAGACAGCTCATTTTTTTTTTATACATTCTATCAGATTATGTCTTTTGACTGCAGAGTACAATCCACTAACATTCAGTGTTATTACTGTAAAGGCATTGCTTCATCCAGTTTGTTCTTTGGCTATATGTTGTCTTATCATTCTATTGCCTGTCTTCTTATCCTTTAGTTTACCCTTCCTAATAATCTTCATTTCTAAAGTCTTCTCCAAATCTCTCACCCTTGTTTTTTCCTTTCATGCCACAGCTCTCCCTTTAGTATCTCTTGCAAAAAAATATGTTTGATGACATACTTTATTAGTTTTTGTTTGTGTATGAAGACTTTGAACTCACCTTCATTTTTGAAGGACATGTTTGCCAGATACAGGATTCTTGGCTGATAGTTTTTCTCTTTCAGTACCTTAAATACATCTGCCACTTTCTTCATGCCTACAGGTTTTCTGATGAGAGGTCAGCACTTAATTTTCTGAAGTTTCCCTTGTATGTGATGCTTTTCTTTTCTTTTGCTGCTTTCAGAATCCTCTCTTTATCTCTGATATTTCTCTTTCTGAATAGTAGGTGTCTTGGGGTAGGTCTATTTGGATTTATTCTCTTTGGAGTGCATGGTCCTTCTTGGATATTGATAGTTATGTCCTTCAAAAGGGTTGGGAAGTTTCAGTCAATATTTCCTAAAATATTCTTTCTGCTTCTTTTCCATTCTCTTCTCCTGGGATAACAATAATGTGAATGTTTGTGCATTTTGCATTGTCATTCAATTCCCTGGCACTCTGTTCCACCTTTTTCCATTCTCTTCTTTTTGTTGTCCTGTCTTTTCCAGTTCAGATGTTCTGTCTTTGAAATCACTAATTCTGTCTTCAAGCAATTCAAATCTACTCTTAGGTGCCTCTGTTGTAATTTTAATGTCATCCATTGTGTCTTTCATTTCCATAAAGTATGTTACTTTTCTTTGTAGGCTTTCAAATTGTTCTTTATGCTCTCACAGTGTCTCCTTAATATTCTTTTATTTCTCTAGTCATGTTTTCTTTAAAATTTTAAAAGTAATTTAGGAGTATTGTGTGAGTACCACTTATTAATTATATTAAATCCTATATCTCTTCAGGATATTTGGTATGTTCTTTTGGCTGGACTATCTCTTCCGGTTCCTGAGTATGGCTTATAATTTTTTGCTGATTTCTAGGCAACAAAATATGTTGGTAAATTTACTCTGATGGCTAGTTTCTCTCTCTTGCCTATTTTTTCCCACAGCTCTTCTTTGCTATTTGGTTCAACATAGTCTCAGAGTTTGAAATTTCCCAGCTTATGTTTTCAAAATCAGGCCAGAGATTCACTAGTAAGGCACAGGTTTTCTTCCAGGGTAGGATAGAGAAAGTGTAAATAATTTTTGTCCATGCAATTTCCAGACCCACCAGGAGATTGCACTAGTCAAGCGTACCTTTCCACAGTGGTGTTTCACTCTCACTTTCCTTGGGTTCTGTGATGAATCTCCAGATTTCAGATTCAAAGTGTACTAAGCTCAATGAATTCACTGAAAAAAAGCACCCTGACCTCCCATTCCTTTTCTCTTGAAGCTACTGTCCTAGAGGAAGATGTCTGTGCCCCCTCTCAATTGGCTGTAGTGAACCAGGTGTTTTACCCAGCTTAATATCTTAGGGGTGGGGAGGGGAGCCCTTCCCTGCTGCCAAGGGGGTTTGGTCATTCAAGTTTGTTGTTTTGGCAACTTTGTCTCTCTTTCCATCACCCTCTGGGGAGGTGTGTAGCACTGTCCTGGTCTGCTGTCCCCAGAACAGGCCCCTCAGACAGCTTTTGGCTCTTTCTCTGCTGTTTTTGTGAGCATAAGCTCTGCTGTTTAATCCATTGCCATATTCATCAGTTATATAACTTTTACCAAGGAATTTAAGTAGGTGGCTGAGCTAGGATTATGACAAGTATTGCTCCAGAGGTCAAGCTTTAAATAAAGTGCTACAATGGCCATGTCAAAAAAAGCACACATCTCTGGAGAGTAGAGACATGTGATCCTCAACTCGGAAACCTCAGCATATTTGGAAGGGAGCTTCTGCAGGTGTTTTAGATTCAGCAATTCTGCAGTTCTGAAATATGTCACTGAAGTTTAAAAAACTTTTATAGAAACATTAAAAATACTAAAATATTTGATAATAAAAATAGTAGTACACTACAAGGAATCTAAGAAATATAGTCCATCTTCTGGGATTCAGGCACAATTTGAATATACATTGGAGCCCAGAGTAAACATAGGAAGACCAGGGTTCCAATTTCAGGCTTGTTCATGTTGAGCAGCACAATGTCTTGATGACATAAGCCAGGTGAGTTTCACTAGGTGTCCTGACTTCACAAAGTGCAGCTAAGAGAGAGATTTCCTTCTCTTTCATATCTATGTTCCACCCAAGAAAAATTTTCCATCTAATAATTCCCATTAACACAGACCCTTCTATTTGTCAGGCACTAAACATTTCATGAATATTATCTCATTAATATTTACCTTGAGAAGGTGATATTATCATCCCATTTAATTGATGTACCTAACAAGACCCAAATTGGTAATTTGTCTCAATTCTGAGAGTGAAATAGTAACAGAGCAGGAATAAGTGGGATATCATGGGATAGTTCAGGGGGGAAAAAGCCTTAGAAATATTTTTAGATGGCTTTAAATAATATCTTGAAATAAGCTGAAACTAACTAGTTATTTTTTTTAAAGATTTATTTATTTATTTATTTATCCCCCCACCCCCGCCCGTTGCTTGTGTTTGCTGTGCCCATTTGCTGTGTTTTTTCTGTGTCTGCTTATCTCCCCCTTGCTGTGAGGTCTTGCTGCATTAGCCCACCGTGCCGCACGGGCCAGCCTTCCCTCACAAGGAGGCCCCGGGAAGCGAACCCGGGGCCTCCCATATGGTAAACGGGAGCTCTATCGATTGAGCCATACCCACTTCCCTAACTAGTTATTTATGGTCATATTATGTATTCCAAACCCCAGATCCAATTACCAAGTATTAAATGCATGATAATATATGTATTATTTACTATGACTAATGAATGATTGGTTTCCATTTCTGACCAAGAAGGAGTAAAGGGATTGGATTTAATCTCATGCTAGAAACAACTCATCCACTCAAAATAAAGTAAACAGTTTTCAGATATTGGACATGAGACTGCATATTACAGTGGACCTTAAAAAATTAGAAACATATGAATTGAGCACTATAGTCACCCCAGTTACAGCCTAGAGATAGTTTTCAGGCTGCACAGCAGGATGGGTAAACAGAGAAATGGCCCAGTGGTCTCCACAGGATGAATCTGTTCATCTCAGATAGTCAAGCCTGCCAGAGTTCTCAAGGCAGAGAGCCAAAGAGAAAAGGGAGAGTGCACAGAGAATGCGCTCTGAGGAAGTGAAACACAAGCCCTGGGGTCTTCAGCTGAGTACTGAACAGCATGAATTGATGAGAAAACTTACTGAAATGGAAGAAAGAACCACAAAAAGAGCAGAAGGAACAATCACAGATTCAGACATATAAAAGCTGAAACAATCTCTAGCAGACCTGCATCACAAGAGATTTTTAAGGAGATCCTCCTGGTAGAAAGAAATGAATATATCAAATGGAAATATGGATCTACAACAGAATGAAGAACATCATAAAGGATAACTGTGGGTAAATATAAAAGATAATTTTCTTGATTAGTAAACTTTTTAAAAATAATATTGGGTAATAACAAGATGGAGGAATGAGATGTTAGAGTTCCATTGACCATACAGAAATTTGGGCAACAAGCAAAAATTGGCAGAACCCCATCTTTCTCAGAGCACTGGAAAACAGATAAAGAAAGGAAGGAACATGGCAAGTGCCAAATCAAGAAAGCAGGTGACTTTAAAATGAGAGGAAAACCTCCTTACTCCTTTCCTGGTGCTTTCTCCATCCTTTACCACTTGCTTATTATGGAGCTAGACTGTACTCCCAGTGCAGTTCTTTGTTCCTGGTAACAGAGCTGACAGAGTAACAATCTTCTACATACTAGGATGCAGTATATCAGGTCTAATCAATCTCTCTGGTGGCAGCCTGAAATATTGAATCAGGACACTTGTCTCTGACTTGAAGTCCCAGAGCTTGTTCTGGATTTAGAAGTAACTCACAGGTAAACCAATTGCTATAAGAAAATAATCAAACCTTAGATAGCTGGAGCAAAGAATGACTGGGTTGAAAATATTTAATGTATCAACAGAAAAGGAAGTAATACACTTTCTTGGGTGAGAAGGGGCAAATGGATCCATATAAACAGGGCAATTCAAAAGGCCATATGTGCATGCCAAGTACAAATCACATGGTATAAAAAATACCAATGATGATCCTAGACTTTCACCTCAGGTTGTTCTTTAGGAAAATTGTTCGGCTGGCTAAATTTTGAAGGAGAGCAGTCACACACCACATCTGCAAAGACTGGAAATGTTTTTTGTTTGTTTGTTTGTTTTTGGTTGTTGTTATTAGCTCCAGGCTTTTGAAGAAATATCTCACATAACATAAGCTGCATTCAAGCTTAAGGATCAGATATATGAGTGACTAAATTCCAAAGGTAACATATTAAAATATTAAAACATCCAGTGTATAACAAAATATTACATGACACTCAAAATACTGTTTTTGATGGGCTATTCAAATAAATAAATCAAAGCTTTTAAAAAGTTTGTTCAAAGTAGAAGCCTAGAATTTGGACATACCAGAGAAAGACTTTATATAAAACTTTAAAAAATATTATTAAGTGCTAAAGGATAATAAAGAAAAAAAACTGAGTCATCAAAATTATATATGAACAAGATGAGATATTTTCCTTTATTAGAGGTTTGTGGTTTATAGAACAATCATGCATAAAACACAGAATTCCCATATACCATCCTATTAACACTTAGCATTGGTGTGGAACATTACAATGGAAGACAGCACATTTTTATGAATGCATTATTAATTATAGTCTGGGATTTAACATTGTGTAGTTAAATTCCATGTTTGTTTTTTTAATTTTCTTTCAGTTATTTTATATGCAATCTAACATGTCCTCCTTTAAGCACACTGAAATCTATATTTCAGTGCTCCTAATCACATTCACAATGTTGTGCTATCATCACTCTCATCAATTACCAAAAACATTTCCATCATTCCATATACAACTCTGTACATTTTAAACCTTAATTTCTCATTCCCTATGAAAATCCCCTGGTAGTGAAACTCTAGATTCTGACTCTATGAGTGTGGTTATTCTAATTATTTCAAAAACTGAGATAACATAATATTTCTCCTTTTGTATCTAGCTTGTTTCAGTGAACCTTCCTTTTTATGGCTGAATAATATTCCATTGTATTTCTTACCACATTTTATTTATTTGTTCATAGTATGATGGACACTTAGGTTGCATCTTTCTTTGGGGAATTGTGAATAATGCAGCTATGAACATCACTGTGCAAATATCTGTTCAAGTCCTGGCTATCAATTCTTTGGGGGTATATACCTAGTAGTGGGGTTGCCAGATCATATGGTAATTCTCTACTTTGCTTCCTGTGGAACTGTCAAATTGTCTACCATATTGGATACATCATCTTACACTGCTGCAAATTCCTATTACTCCACATTCTCTCCAACACTTGTTCTTTTCTATGTGGTTTAATGAAATAAAAGGTGGCAAATTCAGCTGTAAAGAAGGGTCACTACCACTGTGGAGGCTCACTTCTGACAACAACCCTGGGAAGCTTGTGCTTAAGATGGCAGGACCACATGAGGAAATCAATCACTTTCAGAAAAAGAGACCCCCCCCATCTAAGGGGCACCAAGTGCCTCCATAGAAAATCCATGAAATTTTAAAACTTTCCCTGTCCAAACTTATTTCTCCTGAGTTACAGTTCTGTTAGTAGGTGCATTAGATGTAGCCCTACCAAAATCCTCTGCCCCTGCCTGCCTTGACAAAATACCAAAAATTTGGAAAATGCAGGGTAAGGAGATCTTTTTTTAAAAAAACAGGTTTTCATTCTTTCATTTTAAAGTACATTAAAATTTGAAAAATATTTAAACTTTACTTTTAGAAATAACTTTTAAGAAAAATATATAGTTGTATAGTCACAATCTTGTTATAATTTTTATTTGTAATGCTATTATATAATGAGAAAATATTTTAATCAGACAAGCAAACATTAAAGATAGCTCTTATAGATATTTAGAAATAGACAGAAGAACAAAACTTAAAGAAAAAAGAAGTTCTAAGAAATTGTTACTCTCAAATTTTCATCTGCTAAAGGATGCCCCAAAGAAAGGTATGGTCATGATCTATACACTGCCAAATTGTGATCACATAAATCATTAGAATTGATCAATTGTAACTGATGTTGAAGGCTTAACCACTGTAAGAAAAATTAAGTCCCTGAGAAAACTAGAATACTACAGTCTTCTGAGCAAGACTTTTCCATTAGACAATCAATTCTCATATCTTAAAGAAAATGATCTAAAGAGTCAATGAAGTAATTCTCTTCTATTTGTATAGGATAAATTACACATTTTTGAAATTCCAAAGAGATGCATGGTAAGAATGCTGTCTCCCATCAAAATTTTTAAAATTAATGATCTCCTGTCTCTCTGATACTTGGTACTTAGGAATGCTTGTGAAGAAGAATTAAGGCATAAATTTGACAGTTTCTGAATCATGTGAAATGCTCTTTGTCATAATCTCCTGAATAGCCACCTAAAATTACCAGAATAAGGTACACAAACAAAATCATGAACCACAACTCCACTTTTCAACCTTTCCATTCATTTATCAAAGATATACTGAATTTTACCAGGGGCCAATGTTGTAAATATACTAGATGGTCCTAATTCAGCATTGTTTTAGGGAATTTTAGCTGTCTGAATGGGAAAAAAAAGAATGATTTTGAACAGCTCTGGGTATCAAGATGTATAGGGAGGGAATTGTGGGAACAGGCATGGAATTGGAGATAAGGCTTAGAATTCTCACAAAAACAACAGAGAAAGAGCCTAAAGCTGCTAGAGGGACCTGCTTTGGGAGTTGGCAGACCAGTACTCTGCTTCACAACTCCCAAGAGGGACAGAGAGACAAAGAATCCCAAACAACAAACTGTGAGTTATTAAACCTCCCAGTTGCAGTGAAGGGCTCCCCTCCCCCACCCAAGATATTCAGCTATGGAAAAAACCCATGGAGCATTGAAGCTAACTGAGAGGGCAGCAAACATCTTTGTCCTTGCCAGCTGTTAAAAGCGAAAAAGAGGAGTGGGGGTGGGGGTTCCTTCAGAGAATTAAGCCAGCAGAGCCCACTTTGAATCCCGGCTCTGGACAGATTTGAAAACAAAGGAACACTGAGAGAAATACACCTCTGTGGAAACATATGCCAACAAGCACCATCTGCTGGCCAGTCTGGAAATTACATGGACAGAGACTGCTTCTAGAGCTCTCACTACCCAACCTCTGGGAGAAAGTCTACATTAGGGAGTTCCTGGCACAGTTTTTGGTAACTTAAGCTGGGCAATTTTAGAGACTTATGATAAGTTGAAGCAAATATCAAAGAGCTGTGAAAAAATGATAACAATAGGTAGGAGAGAGAAATTGTCCATTGGAGTAAATACACCAACATGTCAGATGCCTAGACATGAGCAAAAAATTATAATCCATATTAGGAAAAAGGAAGAGATAGCCCAGCCAAAGGAACAAACCAAATATCCTGAAGAGATTCAGGATTTAAAACAATTAATCAGGGAAGCGGGAGTGGCTCAGTCGATAGAGCCCCATTTACCATATGGGAGGCCCCGGGTTCACTTCCCAGGGCCTACTTGTGAGGGCAGGCTGGCCCGCGCAGCCTAGTGGGCTGATGCAGCAAGCCCTCACAACAGGAAGTGGGTGTGGCTCAACCGACAGAGCCCCCATTTACCATGTGTGAGGCCCCGGGTTCGCTTCCCGGGGCCTCCTTGTGAGGACAGGCTGGCCTGCTCAGCGCAAGGGGCTGATGCAGCAAGACCTCACAGCAAGGGGAAGATAAGCAGGCACAGAGAAGACACACAGCAAATGCACACAGCGAGCACAAGCAGCAAGGGGGGGATAAATAAATAAATAAATAAATCTTTAAATAATTTTACAAAAAAATAAAAATAAAAAAATAAAACAATTAATCAATGATAATCACACAACTCTCTTAAATGAATTTAAAGAATTTTTTAAAAATGTGACTAAAGAGATAAAGGATATTAAGATGACACTGGATGAGCATAAAGAACAATTTGAATGTCTGCACACAAAAGTAACAGACCTTATGGGAATGAAAGACACAATGGATGAGATTTAAAATGCATTAGAGGCATATAAGAGCAGATTTTAAGTTTTCGAAAACAGAATCAGTGATTTTGAAGAGAGGACATCTGAACTGGAAAAAATGGAACAACAGGAAGAGAATGGAAAAAAGGGAACAGGGTCTCAGGGAAATGAAAGACAACATGAAATGTAAAAATATATGAATCATCGCGTTCCCAGAAGAAGAAGAAAATGGAAAAGGGACAGAAAGAATATTTAAGGAAATAATGACTGAAAACACCCTAACCTTATGAAATACCTAAATAGCAACATCCAAGAAGGACAACACCCCAAACAGAATTAACATGAATACACATAACCTGAGACACCTACTATTCAGAATGACAAATATCAGAGGTAAAGAGAAGATTCTGAGAGCAATAAGGGAAAAGCAAAATATCACATATGGGAGAAACTCAATAAGATTAAGTGCTGATCTCTCATCAGAAAGCATGGAGGGGAGATGATAATGGTATGATGTATTTAAGGTATTGAAAGAGAAAAACTGCAAGCCAAAATTCTGTGTCCAGCAAAGCTGTCCTTCAAAAATGAAGAGGAGTTCAAAGTCTTCACAGACAAACAAAAACTGATAGAATATGTTACCAAAAGACAAGTATTACAAGAGACACTAAAGGAAGTGCTGCATTCTAAAATGAAAAAACAAGGCTGAGAGACTTGGAAAAGAGTGTAGAAATGAAGAATAGTAGAAAGGGCCAAAAGATAGACCATAGTATGACATGACAACTGAATGCCAAAGGTCAAAATGCATGAAGTAAGTAATGCCTTTACAGTTATAACATTGAATATGAATGGCTTGAACTACTCAATCAAAAGACACATACTGATATAATGGATTAAAAATATGACCCATCTATATGTTGTCTACAAGAAACTCACCTCAGAGGTAAGAACAAAACCAGATTAAAAGTGAAAGGTTGAAAAACGATATTCCATGCAAATAGTAACAAAGAAGAGCTGGAGTAGTGATATTAATATTAGACAAATGGTTTTATAAGGGATGAAGAAGTTCATTGTATATTAATAAAAGGGGCAATTTAACAAGAGGAAATAACTATTCTAAATATTTATGAACCTAACATCAGTGCCCCCAAGATACATGAGGCACACACTGGCAAAGCTGAAGAGAAGAACAAATGTCTCTACAATAATAGTTGGAGACCTGACTACATCACTCTTAGTATTGGATAGAACATCTGGACAGAGGATAAAGAAAGAAAGAGAGAACTTGAATAATATGATAAATGAACTACACCTAACAGATGTCTATACAGCTTTGCACCCCAAGTGCTCATGGATCCTTCTCCAAGATAGACCATATGCTGGATCACAAAACAAGTCTCAATAAACTTTAAAAGACTGACATTATACAAAACCATTTCTCTGATCATGAAGCTGGAAATCAAGAATGGAAAGAAAAAGGGAAAAGTCATAAAAATATGTAGAATAATAACCAGTGAGTCAAAGAAGAAATTGCAAGAGAATTCAGCGAATATCTTGAGACGAATGAAAATGAGAGCAAAACACAACAAAACCTATGGGACACTGCAAAGGCATTGCTGAGAAGGAAATTTTTAACCCTCAATGCTTACATTAAAAAAGAAGAAAGATGGAAAATTGATGATATAACTGCACACCTAGAAAAACTAGAAAGAAAAACAACAGCAAACTAATCCCAAACCAAGCTGAAGGAAAGAAATAGTAAAGATCAGAGCACAAATCAATTCCATTTGAGGACAAAAAACAATAGAATCAACAAAACCAAAAGTTGGTTCTTTCAGATCAACAAAACCAACAAACCCTTAGCTAGACTGACAAAGAAAGAAAGAGAGAAGACACAAATAAATAAAATCAGAAATGAGAGGGGGGACATTACCACTGACCTCGTAGAAATAAGAGAGACCATAAGAGGAGACTACGAACTGTATGGAAAAAAAATAGAAAAAGCAGATGCAATGAACAAATTCCTGGAAACACATAGACCACCTACACTGACTTTGGAAGAAATAGAAGACCTCAACAAACCAATCACAAGTGAAGAGACTGAAACAGTCATCAAAAACCTTCCAAAGATGAAAAGACTGGGACTACATGACTTCACAGGTGAATTCTATCAATCATTCAAAGATGAAATAATAGTGATTTTACTCAATCTTTTCAAAAAAAACTAAACAGGAAAGAATGTTACCAAACTCATTCTATGAAGCCAACATCACCCTAATACCAAAACCAGATGAAGATACTATGGAAAAAGAAAATTATAGACCAATATCTCTAATGAATATACATGCAATAATCTTCAACAAAATGTATGCAAACAGAATAAAAAAAAAAACATTAAAAGAATTATACGCCAAGAACAAGTGGGTTTTATCCCAGGTACGCAAGGATGGTTCAACACAAGAAAAGCAATTAGTGTAGTAAACCACATTGATAAATTCAAGAAGAAAAATTACATGATCCTTTCAATTGATGTAGAAAAGGCATTTGACAAATACAGCACAATTTCTTGATAACAATACACAAACAGAAAGGAATAGAAGGAAGTGTTCTCAACATGGTGAAGTGCATATATGAAAAATCTACAGCTAGCATTGTACTCAAAGCTGAAAGACTGAAAACTTTCCTGCTGAGATCAGGAACAAGACAAGGATGCAAATGTCACCATTATTATTCAATATTGTGCTAAAAGTTCTAGCTTGAGCAAGTAGGCTTAGACAAAGAAATAAAAGGCACCCAAATAAGAAAGGAAAAAGTAAAACTGTCATTCGCTGATGACATGATCCTATACTTAGAAAATCCTGAAAAATTCACAACAAAGCTACTAGAATTAATAGACAAATTTAGCAAAGTGGTGGGTTACAAGGTTGATATGCAAAAATCAGTACTGTTACTATACACTACAGATGTGCGATCAGAGGAGGAAATCAGGAAAAAGATTCCATTTATATTAGTAACTAAAACAATCAAATATTTAGGAATAAAGTTAACCAAGGACATAAAGGACATGTATTCATAAAACTACAAAACATTGCTAAAAGAAACCAAAGAAGACATAAATAAAAGGAAGGACATTCCATGTTCATGTATTGGAAGACTAAATATCATTAAGAAGTCAATTCTACCCAAACTGATTCATAGATTCAGTAAAATCCGAATAAAAATCCCAACAGCAATTTTGGCAGAAACCAAAAAGTTAATAATCAAATTTATTTGGAAGGGTAAGGGATCCCAAATAGCAAAAAGTATCTTAAAAAAGAAGAATGATGTTGGAGGACTCTCACTTCCTGACTTTATAGGATATTATTTAGCTACATTGGTAAAAACAGCGTGGTACTGGCATAAGAACAGGCAGATTGAGCAATGGAACCAAATTGAGAGTGCAGAAATTGACCCTCACATCTACAGTCAAGCAATTTTTGACAAGGCTATTAAGTGCCCCCAGCAGGGTCAGAGCAGTCTATTCAACAAATGGTGCTCGAAGAACTGGATAGCCATATCCAAAAGAAAGAAAGAGGACCCATATCTCACACCTTATACAAAAATTAACTCAAAATGGATCAAGGACTTAAATATAAAAACAGCAACCTAAAACTCCTAGAAGAAAATGCAGGAAAACATCTTCAAGATCTTGTGGTAGGCAGTAGTTCCTTAAACCTTATGCCCAAAGCACGAGCAACAATAGAAAAAATAGATAAATGGGACCTCCCCAGAATTCAACACTTCTGCACATCAAAGGACTTTGTGAAAAGGCTGAAAAGGCAGCTGACTCAATGGGAGAAAATATTTTGCAATCACATATATGATAAAGTTTAAATATCCATGATATATGAGGAGATCATACAACTCAACAATAAAACAACAAAGCATGCGATTAAAAAATGGTCAAAAGACAACTGTCCAAAAAAGAAAAACAAATGGCAAAGAAACACATGAAAAAATGTTCAACATCACTAGTGATTAGTGCAATGCAAATCAAAACTACAATGAGATATCATTTCACACCTATTAGGCTATCCGCTTTGTAAAAGTCAGAAAACTGTAAATGTTGGACAGAATGTGGAGGGATAGGAATGCTTATTCACTATTGGTGGGAACTGTGGAGGACTGTTTGGCAGTTCCTAAGGAAGCTGAATATAGACTTGTCATGGGACCCAGCAATACTATTGCTACATACAAAACCAGAAGAACTGACAGCAAATAGATATCTGCACACCAATATTCATAGCAGCGTTACTCGCGAAAGCTGAAAGTTGGAAAGAAGCCAGGTGTCCATCAACTCATGAATGGAAAAACAAAGTGTGGACTATATACATGATGGAATATTATGCAGTAGTAAGAAGAAATGAAGTTGTGAAACATATGACAACATAGATGAACTTGGAGGACATTGTGTTGAGTGAAGCAAGCCAGACACAAAAGGAAAAATACTGCATGATTGCCCTCTTATGAACTAAATATATTATGTGAAATATAAATATATTATGTGAGATATGAATATGGATAGAATTACATACATAAGACCAATTTTCCTTGAAGCTGAACAAATGTAAATTAATACTACACAATGTTAATATCAAACCAAAAAAAAACAAACACAAACATTATACAAAGTGAAGGAGACAAGATACAAAGTACTAAATATTGTATGATTCCATGGATATAAAATGTAAATATAAATCAATTCATAAAGATGAAAGGAGATTAGTCATTATGTAGACATGAGGAAGGAATGTTAAGGGGATTGGAATCTTTCCTTGGGAGTAATGAAATTGTTCTAAAATTTTTAAGATGATGAATGTACAACATTGTGATTATACTAAAAACCATTGATCATACATTTTGGATAGAAAGCCAGAAACAGCAGCTATGTACAGCGGGGGAAGGATAGAGAGATTGAGAGGTGAGGAATTTTCTTCTTTGTCTGTTTTTTCTTTATTATTATTACTGAAATAATGAAAATGCTCTAATAATGATTGAAGTGATGAATGTACAGCTATGTGATTATAGCAAATACCATTTATTGTACACCTTGGATGAATTGTATCCTTTATTAATATGTATCAATAAAATTGATTTTTACTAAAGGATGTAATAGGTAGGAGAGCAGTTGTAGCTCGGTGGTTGAGCACCTGCTTCCTATGTACAAGTTTTTAGGTTCAATACCTGGGACCTCCTTATTATGAATTGGGCTCCTTCAGCTAGAGTCACTAAATGGTTGGAATGGTTTCAATTTCTGGGAAAAGAATGTTGCTGGGCAATGTCCAATTTTATTATTTGTTCCAGGGTCAAAAATTTTTTTTATCTTATCATGGTCTTCCCTTAGATGATTTGGCACACTTATTCTGTTGCATGCTTTCTAACTGAAGGTGGGTTGCTAAAACTATCTGAACAGTCTCAGGGCCTTACTGTTATTAGAGTTCAACCAAAATTATAGGATCCAAACATCTTTTGATTGATTGGATAGTAAGGCCCAGAGATGGGGATGGTATAGTAGACAAGGAACCAGGACCTTAACCCAGGACTCCAAATTGTAACCATGAACTGGAGAGATACAGTTTCACTGAATTTTATGGCAGTATGGAAGTCTAGAGAAGATTGAGTTGTAACCTTTCAGTTTTCAGGTGAAGAGACTGTGGATTTATTTCTCTGTATTCTCTATAATGTACAATTTAGCTTGATTTTCATAGGAGTCACAGCATCTAAACCCATAGATGTGGGCTCTTCTAGACAGAGAGTGAGTGAGATCTCTAACATTTGTAGGCAGGACCATACATCCCAACAGCAGTTGGAAACTCCTAATCAGGAGCATAAGCACACCCAGGTATGGAGGCACAGGTAAAATCTATTGCTGTGTGTCCCACCATTATGCCCTGATGTGCTCCTGTGCAAGGGAGGGTTTTGGTCATGGCACTGCTTAATCCTATACATTTGCTGTAGGCCAAAGGCAGGTGCAGGCAGGCCAAAGGGCATGAGCTGGTGAGCTTTCCCTGCCATCACTTAATTCCTCTTCCATTAATGCACATTACAATTAACAATATGTGTTCAAAGACCAAAATTAGAGACCCCTGTTTTATACAACCTTAATGTTCTCCCCCTCCCCCTTCCCAACTGGCAGTGTGTCCTGGTTGCCAGGCATTTGTTTTCTTTAGAGACGGAACCCTCCACAGGATTCCACAAAGTCAGTTGTGGCTAAAAGGACATTGGCACTCAGAAGCAGAGCTGTGGTGACCTCTGGAGCTGTGGGGGTCCTGCTGTGGCCACCAAAAGTGGTGTTGGAGCAGCTTTGTGGAGTTCTGCTGCTGTTTTCAGAAACCTTGAGACAACTTCCAGTTTTCCTTGGGTTTCTTGGGTATTTCCCAATATGTACAGTTATGGTTATTCTTATAGTAAAGTGCCATCACACTATATGAAGACAAAAAGGGGTATCCAAATGTATTTCTGCTGCTGAAAAGCATCATAAAGTCTGTGAGAAGACTGCCCTGATGACACCATCCAACAGAGCCCTTCGGTCTTCTGTGGTAGAGGCCAGTCCTATGACATTAGACACTCTGTTTGACAGCAATCAAGAAAAATATGAACAGTTCTTCACTTGGGGATATATAAGACCTGTTGGAAAATGAACAGGAAAATAGGAGGCCTAAGCTTTCATCTCATGGAAAGATGATGGCTCACCTTCAAGAGCAGACTCGGTCACTCCACAAGGCAGCACAATCTCTCCAATCCCTTATGACTGATGCAAAATGGACCATAGAAGCATCTCAGTTGAATGGAGAACAACTTCAGAAGAAAATAATATATGGTGTGAATGAAAACATTTATCTTCAGGAAAATCTACAAATGATTGCCCAAGAAATGGTGGGATGTAAGCAAACGGAGCAGGACATGAAGAAACAGATTAAAGTGCTTAAACACTCCAAGGTAAACATGAAAGAGGTTGTGCAGGATAAAGACAGACAGATAAAATCTCTCACTAAAACTGTGCTGAAGATGATAATCTTGTCTGATCATTTAAGAGAAACTTGCATGGGTTTCACAATGCGGAATTAGACAAACAGAGGGAATCAGTAAACCGAGAACACCTACTCTATCCATCGGCAGTTGACTTGAATAAACTTATATAATATTGTGAACTTAAGTGATTCTTCTAAAGTCTAGAAGAAGAAAAACTAGAAACATTCAGGAAAGGATGTGAAGAAAATTGAATGCCTGAAGAGATTACAGGGCACATAAAAAGTCTGCAGAATCAGCAAGCATGTTTGCAGTCAGAAAATTCACACCTGGAAAATAAGATTGTAAACCTTCAGACGAAACTTTAAATACTTTCTGAGGTTCATCAAAAACATGTGCTGAAACTTGAGAGAAATTCAATGGAGGAGGGATCTTACTGCTCAGAAATAGAGAAGAAATTTCATGAAGTATACAGAAACATGAACTTCACATATCAAAAGTGAAACCTCTATAAGAAGATGGCTGAAGACATGGAAAAACAAGTGTTAAGCACCAATTCCTACTTCCACAACCAGATTATATGCTATGAGAAGAAAACTCAAGAAAGAAGACTAAAAGCTCTGTCCACTGAGAGAAAGTTCAATGAACTAAGAAAGAAAAATGATTACATCAGGGAAATATTGGCAAAAGTAGAGTTAAAAGCCCAGGTTTTCCCAAGTGGCCTTCTTGCAGCTAATATTCCAACTGCAACCTCCAGGAATGTGAAGGTTTGATTCAGTTTTCTTAGCTGTTGATTGTTGTCCATCCTCAACTACAGCAAGGTTTCTGCCTGGGATTTGCTCTTTAAAAGTAATTTTGATTGATCTCATTTTAGTTTTAAGCTGTCATTAAATGGATATTCTTATTGAGCTTTGTTTAATATTACTATAATTTCTAGGGTAGTATTTTATACATATATATTTCTTTAGTATAAGTGTTTGAAGAATTTCATTTTCTTCAATCCTGTAAAATAAGGTCATTAAATATTGTGTTTGAATTGAAAAAAGATGAAGTGGTAAATATAAATGGATTTATTAGAAAACAAAAACAACAGAGCAAAAGATATAAAATAGTTCCTAATTCCCACTCCTCAATATGATAAATTATGGTCTAAATATTACTTGTGAATATATGTAACAGGTCTACTTCAAATATATTATACTGTATAAATGATTTTGTAACACGTACAATTTAGGAATATATTGTCTCTCTTGGAGATAATGTCAATATTTGAATTTGAGCCCTATCAAGAGCTAACAAGAGAATGTAAATTAAAAGCCATAAGAGAAGCTCCTGGCACCCTTGCTGCACCAAACCCTCCCCACCACTTTTTGGTGCGAGCCTGTGCTTCCATTATAGGTCACCCAAGAGGGGGTGAAAGTCTATTTCAATGGGACTACAGGAGGCAACAGAACTCCTGTAAACTCGCAACAGAATTTTTATGGCCACAAGCAAGCACAAGACCAGGAAAAGGAGCAGTCTCCAAGGGCATCACTCAGACTTATATAAGAGGACCCCACACTTTGCATTTACCTCAGACTGATCTTCATGATAGAAGAGCTAAGCAATGAAGGTGACCACCAGCCAAGGCAAATTGCAAACACAAGGAAGGTGTTTTACTTTGATTTATTTTGGCTACCTCCTGGCCACTCCTGAAATCCTGTCATATCACTAACTAAATACAAAACTGAGGAACAGACATGTCAAGGACTAAATCCCAGAGAGAACACTGAAATGTATAGTGTGCAAAGAATTCAAGACTAAAAAAACAGGAAATGATGGCCAATCCAAAGGAAAAACATTAAAAGCCAGAAACCATCAATAAAGAGGGCCAGACTTTGGACATACTAGACAATACATTTTAAAAGTGTCCTCATTAAGCTCAAAGAAATTAAGGAAAACATGAAGGAAGAACTAAAAATATGAGGAAAACAAAGACTGATCAATATGGAAATCCCTTTGAGATTCTCAATTAGAATCAAACAAAAATACTCATGTTGAAAACCATAATAACTGAATTGAAATATATAGATGGTTTCAACAGCTGAATGGAGCTGGCAGAAAAAATATTCAGTGAACTTGAAGACAAATAATTGAAATGAGTTAGAGGAAAAGAAAGGAAAAAGAACCATGCTCAGACAATAGTGATTAAACTGTTCAATGCCATGAACAAGGAGAGAGTTGTGAAAGCAGAAAGTGAAAAGCACTAAGTTATGTAGAAGGGAATACCAAAAAGATTAAACTCCATATTCTCACATGATACAATGGAGGTAAGAATGCAGTGGTACAAAGTACTTAAAGTGCTGGGAAAAAAAAAAATGTCAACCAAAAATTTTATATCCGTCATTTACAGAGCACTTCTTGGAAATCATATAATAAAGAGCTTCTGACCTTCCACTCTATTGTTCTTCTTACTGTCAGCAGGTTTCATCTGTGTAGGAGGATGCAGCCCTGGGAGGACTTTCATGTTGTGGAGAGCATTTTGTGCTTCTAATGCAGCTTTACAGGTGTAAGATATAACAAAACAGCATCCTTTGCTCTGCGGAGGGTTTTGGCTGTTATCCCTTAGGACACTGAATTCATAGACAGCACCATAGAGTTCAAAAAGTTCCCTGAAGTCATTCTCAGACCAGGTCTTGGAACCTAGTCCACAAACATCTTGATAGGATCAAGAGCCACTTGGTCTGGGTGGTCTAGGGTGCTGTTCATTTTCTTTGGGTGGGTGGTGTTTTGGTGTATGATGCCTCTGGGACTGGTCCCACAGACTTGCAAAGAGTTGATGGGTCACTGCTCAATGAAACATGAGGCAGCCCGGTACAGGACTGGAATACAAAGAGCAATGATCCACCATCATTTCTGGCAGGAAATCCAACTTTAAATGTAATCATAACCTCACTCTCACACCTTCAGAAACCAATGACATTAACTTGCTGCACTTGTCTGATTCACAGTTACATATATCTTCAGTTTCCTGTAGATTTACACCTCCCTCTGGACTATGTCTTCACTCAGCATCTGCACCTGTGGAAACAGTGGTCTCAGCTGCTGCCTGACCTTCTGCAGCCACCACAACCACAGTCTCTCTACTGGGATTAAGTCCCAGAGCAACCTCTGCAACTTGCCACCTCTGCTGCTGTAAACAGAGCAGAACATGCCAAAAACATGTATTAATAATAATTTATCCTATAAATTTCAGCAATAGGTTGGAAAATCTTTATAATTTGATACCACTTCCTACAAAATTGATAACATCAAATAAACCCAACTAGTTTTAGCACCTCTCTTTTTACAAGGTGCAAGAACAATCCTTTGTGATTTTCCAGGGACTCTCTGGAAAATCCCAATGACACCATGATTCAATAAGACATCATTTAGGGATCAATTGTGGGAAGGGCAATAACATGTAAAAAGTTATTAGTCTTTAACATTATGTTAAATAGGTTCATGTTCCACTGTGAAGCAATATTTAGTTCCCTACTTAACCAAAGTAAGAATAAAAAATTTTCTTTGTTTTCTCTTTTTGTTTTTTGTTTATTTCCTTTTTTTATTTCTTTGTATTTTGTTTATTTATTTATAGAACAAGTTGTTCTATAAAACAAGAAAGGACATAAAGTTAATATAAAACACAGAGGATTATTCTGATAAGATGCAGATTGTTTGCCTTTGAAGCAAGTTACTTTGGTAGTGAAGAAGAAACTTCTAAAATTTCCTATTAAGACCAGATACATAACTTGTTCAATTTGTTGCCCAGTTGTTTTCTTGCTGTTGTTGTTGAGGATGTTTACATCTAATCTCTTAAGCAGTATTTTTATGTACTTTTCTTTTCTTGTGATGACTATCTGGTTTATGTATCAAGGTAATTCTGACCTCAAAGTATGACTTAGAAGTGTTCCCTCCTCTTTAATGTTTTGGAAGATTTTGAGTAGGATTTGTGTTAATTCTTTTCTGAATGTTTGGTTCAATTCACCAGTGAATCCAACTTACCATGGATTTTTATTTGCTGAGAATTTTCTTTTAAATTATGCTGTGAATCTCATTATTTATTAAAGGTCTGTTGATAAATTTTCTATTTTTTCCTGTGTCAACCTAAGAAATTTGTGTTTTAATAATTTGTTCATTTCACATTTTTAACTAATCATTCTTAAATGTAGGTAGTGATTTCACCAATTCGACTTCTGATTTGGATATTTTATCTGCTGTCTATTTTTTTCTCTGTATGTCTAGCTAAAGTTTTTTGAACTTTATTAATTTTTCAAAGAACCAAATTCTAGCTTTTTAGAATTTCTCTATTGATTTTCTCTTCTCAATTTCATTTATCTCCATGCTAATCATTATAAATTCTTTCCTTTGGCCCATTTTTTATAGTTTGCTCATTTCATCTACCTAAAGTCTAGGAGTTATTTATTTAGTACCTTTATCCATTTTAATGTGGGTATTTACAGCTACATCTTATCTCTCTAGGAACTACCTTCACCACATCTCATAACTTGGAGTATGTTTTTTTTTCACTCAACTCTAAAGATTTTATAACTTACCTTGTGATTTCTAATTTGATCATTGGTTGCTTAAAAGCATATTGTTTGATTTGCACATCGTTGTGAAATTTTTCTGTTTTGCATGTTATTTATTTCTTGCTTTATTCCATTGTATACAGATAACATATTTTATATAATTTCAAACTTTTTAAATTTATCTACATTTGTTTTCTATGCTAACAAATGATCTTTTTTAGAGAAGGATACTTGTTCTCTTTAGAAGAAAGTGCATTTTTTAAACAAATCAATTTTATTGATACATATTAATAAAGCATAAAATTCATCAAAAGTGTACAGTCAATAGTATTTGGTATAATCACATAGTTGTGCATTCATCACTTCAATCATTATTAGCATATTTTCATTATTTCAATAAATAATAAACAAAAAAAGCAATAAGAAAATTTTCTCCTCTCAGTGTCACCAAGTTTCCCCTGCTGTACATAGGTGCTATTTCTGGCTGTTTTGCACTATTATTGATTTATTTATTAAGCAGCTTTATTGAGATATATTCACACATACCATACAATCAATCTAAAGTGGATAATCATTGGCTTTCAGTATATAATCACAATGCTGCACATTTATCATCAACATTTTTCTTTTGATGGGAGAAATTTGACTGTATATTTCCATTGGCTCCAGTTGATTTATAGTGTTCAACTCCTCTATGTCCTTATTGGCTTTCTTTCTCATTGTTTTGTCAATTATCAAATTGGTGTTTTGAAGTCTAATTATTATTGTACAATTGTATAATTCTCCTTAATTTCTGACAAAATTTGTTTCATATGTTTTGAAGCTCTCTTTTTAGATACATATATATTAGTAATTGTTCTATATTCTTGGTGTAATGACCCTTCTATTTATATATTATGACCTTCTTCATCTCTTCTTACAGTTTTTATCTTAAAGTGTATTTAGTCTGACATTTGTATACTCACATCAACTATTTGTATGCAATATATTTTCATCTTTCCATTTTCAACTTATTCAAGGATAAGGCATAACCTTGACACCTTGATCTGAATTTACTTTACTGTCAAAACCATGAGCTAACAAATTCTCACTCTTTAACTTGGCACATTTCATGGTATTTCCTTGAGTAACCTCAGAAAATAAAACACAATGTTTGGCTCCCTCAGAGTGGGCCTACAGTGATCTGAATTAGCTGGACAGAATCAGTGATCAGTTGCTGGACTATATACCCATGGAACTTTCAAATTATGCCTTTATATCCAAACCTGGTACCAGCTGTTTACACTAGAATTGGAGCTGTGATCCACACTACTGCCTGCAAGGAGTCTCTGGGATAGGGGATGGGAGTGACTGCAGAGAGTGTGAAACTCTCTGGTACTTGCTGCAATTTCCCAACCTCATTCTCCCAATCCTAATCTTACCTGGATTTTCAACACTGTTCTACTACATTCTGGAGGTTCAAAGTAGTTCATACAGTTAGTGCCAGTTCAGTGGCTGTTCTCATGAAGGAACTAAATCCTGGATCTTCCTACTCCATTATCTTCCCACATCCCTCTGTATTTTATTCATCTTTATTTAAAATTTATATACAAAGAAACGTACATCTTAAGAGATAACATTTAACAAACATGTAAATCTATGTAGCCAAATCCCTTTTAAGTTGCAGACGATTAAGAATTATAGTTTTGACACTAAAAGAAAGTTCAAATCAAGGAGTCAAGTGATGATTTCTCCCTGAAGACTGGTGTTCTGAGATTGGTGGCTGATGTTTTTTGGTCCTTAGCTTGTTAAGTGGCAAGGCACACAGTGGCATCTTCTGGTCCCTTCCTTCTCTTCTGGGTTCCAGTGGATTTCAGTTTCTTGCTTCCTGTGGCTTTCTCATTCTGACTTTCATTCTGCTTATAAAAGACTCCAGTAATAGGATTAAGACCCATCCTGCTGAGGCTTTTGTGGACTCCAGAAAAGACCATGACCTTATAGCTAAACTATTCCTGTTGGTGTGAAGCTATTATAGTTGGGATCTTTTGATTAGATTACTTGGATAGTGTGTGAATCAGGGTGGGTATTAATCCTATTACTAGTGGCCTGTATAAATGGATGACTATGGAGAGAGAGAATCTCAGAGACAGAGAGTAACCATCAAAGATGTGAGATAAAGTCTCAGACAACAGAAGCTGAAATCAATGGAACCAGGAAGAGAGAATGTCACAGGAGCAGAGAGAAAGCTTCAGGAAGTCAGAAGCTGAAAGCAACAACACCAAGAGAAGAAAGGAGAAAAAACAGATGTGCTATTATGCCATGGTACATGGCCAGATCCAGAGAATCTCCTGATAAATTTTTTTGGAAACTTTCCCAACCTCAGAACTGAAAATCCATATGTTTATATATCCCCATTGAAAAAAAAAAAACCAAACCATTTCTGGTATATTGCATTCTGGCAGCTTTTAGCAAACGAAGAAGGGTATGAGAAGAATAAGGTAACACTGAATGTAAGCACAGGAAGTGCAATTGGAACACAGGATATTCACCAGCAAAATGATGGCATGAAACTTGTGCTGAAAAATATTACCACGGTTGTTCATGCCCATGCCCAAGTTTGAAGACTGTAATTTCCTCAGTCTTTTTAAAAATGGAGAAATAATATGTTTCACAGCATTTGAATAGTATTTTAAAAAGAATTCCAAAAAAAATCCTAAGTGCCACACAAAAATATAAGTTCCTCAAGGTAAAAGGCATGTGCTGTGTTCAGGAGTCATGGGTCCTAACTTTTGGCTTGATCTGTATCAAAGATGAGTATCAGACACTGTCTGATGCACAAGCCAGTTTATTTAAGCAGTGCTCTTACAAGAGTAACAGCAGGAGAAGGCCAATGACATGGGCACTTATACTGTCAATGGGCTATATAACCAAATGTCTGGGAGTATCTCCATTAGGAGAATATTCTCAAGGTTGGAAGAGACTCTCCCTTCTCTTATACCACATTCAGTCTGATCATTTACTTGGTGTTTCTTTCATTAGTGAGTTCAAGCTATTCTTGTAAGGATAAGCCTTATTTTGAGGTCTCCAAAAGTTACAGCTATGCTGAGGTGGCCTTGCCTGTTGAAATCCTCTGGCTCCTAAGGTTATATCCTACTCTTAGATGACACATAGTGGCAGCTATTCATGCTGCTTTCTTAGGTGTACTGGCTATCATTAATTTTATAGCCATATGTGCTCTTAGAGTATACTCTAGCATGCCTGTAAATTTACTACTGTGTTCAGAAGCCTCAATATATTCCATAGAGTGTAATAATTATTTAGAGTATATTTGACTATTTACTTAATCCATTAATATACTATTCATTGAGTAAATAGTGCAGTTCTGAGTTTTGAAGATTAATTAACAAGAATAACAGGAAATTTTAGTCAGAAAGATTACATTCCACTGGTGTGAAAAATGTAATACAAGTAAAAATAAAAAAGCAATTTCAGGTGGTATGTGAACAAATCAGGAAAGAGATTGGAGTGGAAAAAGAGGGAGCAGTTCTAGATATTACTGAATAAAATATAGATAAATAATGGATATAAATAAATAAATAAAACAAAACATAATTTAAGGGACTTACAAATGGGTACCAGATTATTGATATTTTCCAGCATTATATTTCTAACAACTTTCTCTGGGATGAATACATCAAAACCCACTCTTGAGTGAAGTCTAGACCTACATTTCTGAAGGTTACTGATTCATAAAACATAATGGTTCAGAAACAGCCATCCTTATCAATGTCTGGAGGAGGATGGTTGGGATGACAGCAATGAGGAAGGGAGGTGTTACATGTATAGAATGCTGAAACTGTGCTTGGGGTTCCAGTCAGATGGGTCTCAGGGCTAAATTGGCATCTGTCATTCAGATACACTTATAGGAACATACATATATAATAAATAATGAAACCTCATTATAAAGAAATAACACATGAGGTTTGGTATGATATAGCCTTTGAATTTCCAACAAACTGGAAATTTTGACATTCAGATGTTGATTATATAATCTGCCCTTTAGGTTTCATAACAAAATCTGTATTCTCCAATTTCAAGCAAATCTACAGAGTCATGATAAGGGAAGAAATAATAAGATCTACCACTTTTTAACCATGACAATGGTTTAATTATTCCCCTCACAGACCCCAGTTTCTTCATGTATAAAATGGTATAAAAAACTGTTATGAGTTTTGTAAGTTCCAGTGCCTTGTAATTAACAAACACAAGTGATAGGTCTTTGACACATTAAAATAGCAGAAGCAATGTACAACACCTGTATAACAGGACAGGTTTTACACAGAACTAGGGATCAGTAGGTTATTTCTTTCACAACTCTATAAAACTCAAGTGTTTATGAAAAGATTTACAGTAGACACTCAAATCTGAGACTGCTATACTGAAGAATAATCTTATCCTGACTCTAATTGGGATAAGAGGCCTCCCATACTCAATTTTCTCCTTGACCTTCAAATCACAGTTTTCATCTTTCTTGTATCTTCACCTTGACTTTCTGTTCAAGGATAACATTAGCCCCTTTATTTGTTCTGGTTTCCATCAAACTTCAAAAATGCTCACAAGGCCTAAAGCTTTACACTAATTACTCTATGTCTTCTTCTGTATGCACAGCCTAAATAAAGGAAAGAGTATTCTCTGTCCTTTGATTCCACATATCAAATTTGTACAAAAGCTATTTACAAAGAGAGAAAATGGGTTGCTGGTGACAAGGTGGTCATAAGAATGTCAAACATCTTTTCAAAATGTGCAAATATATTCTATCAGAAATTTAAGAAGTTTACTACTAGAGAATATTAAATTATTTTTCACTACGTCATTCTCCTAGTCCCCTGTCCACTGCACATCCCTCACCCCAGCACCTGTAACAGTGGATTCTTTAAACTCATCTGTTGAAACATCTGCATTCATATTGGACTATCAAGCTGTGCTCTTACTCCTCTCTAGCAATACTATTCACCACAATCCTAAGCACATTATAACCACTAACCTGCTAAAAGAATGAATTATTTTCACATATTATGCCTATATTATGACCAAATTCTAGCAATAGAGATGCAATTTCAGTAGAAATAACAATCCCCTAATTTACCAGTAGTTGCATTGCCAAGTAATGTCTTCCATTGGTTTTTCATTCACAGACAGTCTAAGAACTATGTAGGCAATGCTGAGGATGGTAAAGAAGCTGTGGGACTCAAGACTTATCCAGTTTCCAGACCACTTGCCATGAATGCCAAAAACTGAGGAGGAAATCAAGAAAAAAAATTACATTTACAATAACACCTAAAAGAATCAAATATCTAGTAATAAACTTAACTAAAGTTGTAAAGGACTTGTACACAGAAAACTACACAACATTGTTAAAGGAAATCAAAGAAGAACTAAATATGGGAGTTGATATAGCTCAAGCAGTTAAGTGCCTGCTTCCCATTTGGGAGGTCCCAGGTTCAGTTCCTGGTGCCTCCTGAAAACAAAAACAAACAACAGGCAAGCAAAAGAAAAAAAACAGGGGAGCCAATGTGGCTCAGTGGTTGAGCATCGGCTTCCCACTACAAGGTTCCCAGATTCATTACCCATGTCCAGTAACTAAAAACAGCAACAACAAAAAAGAAGACTTAAATAAATGGAAAAATATTCCATGTTCATGGATTGGAAGACTAAATATCATTAAGATGTCTATCCCATGCAAATTGATTTACAGATTTAACAAAATCCCAATAAAAATTACAACAGCAATTTTACTGAACTGGAAAAGCTAATTATGAAATTTATTTGGAAAGGCAAAGGGCCTCAAAGAGGAAAAATCATATTGAAAAGGAAAAATGAATGTGGAGGGATCACATTCTGACTTTAAAGCATAATACAAAGCTAAAGTGGTCAAAACTACATTGCATTGTCATGATAGACATACTGACCGATGGAACCAAATTCAGTGTTCTGATATAGATCTGCACATATAAGGCCAATTGATATTCAACAAGGCAACCAAGCCCACTCAACTGGGACAGCATAGTCACTTCAACAAATGGTGCTGGGACAACTGGATATTCATATTCAAAAGAATAAGAGAGGTTCACCATATCATGCCCTTTACAAAAATTAACTCAAGATGGATCAAAGACCTGAATATAAGAGACAAGACCATGAAGTTCCTAGAAGATAAAATAAGGAAGTCATCTATGAGATCTTGTAGTAGGAAATCATTTCATATACTTTACACCTAAGGCACAAGCATGAACAGTATGTTATTGAATTCTTACTGTCCACATTATAAGTGCATGGGAGCTTAACTTTATAAGGAAATGTATTTTGACACTGATATCTTATTAGAGTACTCTGATTCTAAAGAAAAAAAAAATACCCAAAACTTCACTTGGGAGTAACCCACAAGCCAATCAACAGATATATTCATTATGTTCTAAGAGAAATAGGGGGAGACTCTCACAGATTCAAAAATAAAAATTCTGTGGCTATTATTGCTAATAAACAATGTGGGAATAAAGATATTTTAGAGAGGAGAACATTAAAATCATTGCATTTCATGTTAATTATCTCATGATGTTTAGAGTTTTCAATCTCCTCTTTCAGTCCAAAAAACAAACAAACAAAAACAAACACCAAAAAAACAAAAATACCATATCCTTACCTCATACCACAGGTAAATTTTGGTCTCCACCAGCAGGTAAACATTGTGGAATTTCTTAAATTAAACTCTTCTTAGTTTATCCACTACCATTATTTATCCAAAATCCATACCAGCTCTCTGGATTCTCACTCCCTCCCTGCTCTCTCCTGCCCCCGCCATTTTCCATATACTTACCCTAAATAATCTTGGTTCTACATGGGATTTCTATAAAGATCACTCCCGCAACTCTTTCTTATATATCTTTCCCCCTTGGATTTAAATATCAATCAAGCAACATAAAAAGTATTTCATGATTGGGTTAATCAATTGAAGGTTTACCTTTATTTGGAGGAATTGATGCCCATCCTTCATATCAAAACCTCAAAATCCTCTGCATCAAAAGACCACTCAGTTGAGAAAGAATAGTTTCTTCAATAAATGATCCTGGGAGAACTGGATATCCATTTGCACAAAAAAATTAAAAATAAAAAATGAAGACATCTACCTCACACTTTATACAAAAATCAACTCAAAATGGATCAAAGAACTAAGTATAAGAACCAGAAATATCCATCTCCTAGAAGAAAATGTAGGAAAGCATCTTCATGAACTTATCTTAGGCAATGTTTTCTTAAAATTTACACCCTTAGTACAAGCAACAAGACAAACATCATAAAAATTAAGAAATTTTTGCCCCCTAGGACTCCATCATGAAAATAAAATGACAAGCTATGAAATGAGAGAAAATAATTGAAACCACATATATGATAAAGTTTTAATATCCATAATATATAATGAAGCCCTTCAACTGAACAACAAAAAGACAACCCAATTAAAAGATTGGCAAAAGATGTGATAGACATCTCTCCAAAAAAATCTAAAAATGCCAGAAAGCACATGAAAACATGCTCAACATCATTAGCCATTAAGGAAATGCAAATCAAAACCACAATGCAATACCATTTCACACCCATTAGAATTGCAGCTATTTTAAAAAATCAGAAAATATCAAGTGTTGGAGAATTTGCAGAGAAATAAAAACACTCATTAATTGCTGGTGACAAGGTAAGATGGTGCAGATGCTCTGGATGACAGATTGGCAGTTCCTCAGAAAGCTAAGTATAGAACCACCATACGACCCAGCAATCCCACTGCAAGATATATATCCAAAAGTATTGAAATCAGGGATTCAAACAGATATTTGCACATCAAAGTTCATAGTTGCTTTATTCACAATTGCCAAAAGATGGAAGCAACTCAAGTGTCCATCAACTGATGAATGGATAAATAAAATGGCATACCTGTGTGTATGTATTACAATGGAATATTATTCAGACATAAAAAGGAATGAAATCTTGATAGATTCAACATGGATGAATCTTGAAGACATCACGTTGAGTGAAACAATTTGTACAGAAAAGGACAAATGTATGATTTCACTGACTTGAAATAATGGGAATAAGCAAATTCATAGAGTCAGTATCTAGAATATAGGTTACCAGGGGATGGGGCAGGTAGAGGGAATAGGAAGTTAAAACTTAAAATGTAAAAGGTTCTTATTTTGAATGAAGGGATTGTTTTGGTAATGGATGGTGGTGATGGTAGCACAATGGTGTGAACACAATTAACAGCACTGAAATACATATCTGAATGTGATTAAAAGGGGGAATGTTGGACTGTATATATGATAACTAAAATGAAATTACTTTTAAAAATCTTTGGAACTACCCTATAGAATGAACCCTCACTTAAACTATGGAGTATAGTTAGTAGTACAATTGTAACAATGTGCTCTCATCAATTTTAACAAATGTTCCACACCAATGTGAAGTGTTAATAATAAGGTGGGATAAGGGAATTCTGTATTTTTTCCATGGTTCTTCCATAAACCCACAACTATTTTAATGAAGAAAAAAAAATTTAAATGCTCTGCATTAGAATATAGCAGATGTCCATGGGTCACAAGTGTTCTATCCTGTCCTGCAATCCTCAAGAAGGCTCAGAAACTATAGAATGAAGGAGTTTAGAAAGATATCTGGTTGCTCCATCTGGTATTTTTCAAATGGAAGCTGAAATCCTGTCTTGAATCACCCTCATTAAGGGCAACATCCTGCATTTCTCTTTCTCTATGTATATGTGTGAATGGGTTTGAAAGAATTAATCATCTATGAACTGTAAATTATTCCTTAAGTCACCATTAATTAAATGTATTTCATCAGCAAATGACAATAATGTGTCATGAACAGAAGCAAAATTAACTCATCCATTTGTACCTGAGGTCTAGAAAAAATGTTATATTAAATGTGAGTCTGTTCTTGAAGATTTATATATATTTGTTTATTTGATATTCACAATAATCTTCTGATTATGGTTTATTTACCAATTTATAAATGTAATACTCAAAAGTCCAGAAAACATTAGTAATATGACAGAAGGACATGATTAGAAAATGACACAGCAAAAATTTGAATTTTGCTCTGCCTGTCTGCCAAACTCAAATTCCTTGAGATTTACACATCACTCCTTGGTTTTAGCTGGAATGTCCCTCACATCAACCATTGGAGCTCCCATGCATCTTGCCAAACATCAACCTCTATTTCTCTTCAATTTTACTGCCCAGTTTAATCCATAGTTATTGCTATCAACATGTACATAGCAAGACCAAACTTTTTTCTAATGTCACTATGATGATTTACATCACTTCCACTGATGAAAACTCCAATAGTCCCTGACTCCAAATACTTGCATTTTTTCCATGAAAGAGCATGACTAGGATATTGGTCTTCATCTAAACAATGAGTCATAACTACTAGTGGCTTTCCACTGTATCTGAAACCCTACTAGGTCTTTCTAGTAAATCATGCTTTCATACTCCATAAACACTTAAAATTTTCTCCATGCCTTTGGATGATCATGCATTTGCACATTTCCTCTCACTTTTAACAGATGCAGTTACCTCTACTAAGCAGATGGATTATGCAATTTGCCAAATTACACTATAATTCCTTAATATTTTCAAATATACCTGAATTCATACAGATTGGCCATTCCTTCTCTCTATTAAATTGAAAAGTCATGTTACCTCTTGCTAAGTCCAATGTCTCCAATTGAACACTATGTCTCCTGTTTTGTTGAGAACTATAATATTGGTTATAATTTCATTTATAATCAATTTTATAAATCAAATTTACTGATTATAAATTTAGTCTCCTTATCAGAATCTTCTCTGTCTTCTCTCCTAAACATTTAGGCTCATTTTTGTCCCTTCATCTTGAACTAAAAACCTCCTCAGAACCAATTTCCTTGTAGGTTCCTGAGCTGTGCTTCCCTTCACAATCCAACTGAAAGTGCCCTTACTATTTTTTAACACCAAACCAAACACTTTGACTTACACAGATAAGCAATAATTTACTCATAAATGAATCTTGATATCATCAACAATTATCTCCCTATAAATAAATCTTTATTTGGAACCAAAGAATTGAAACATAACTTCATTTTGATAACTTCTTTTTTCCATGTTTTCTCTGACATCTTAGTCTCCTGACTGTCTTCAAACACCTCTATTTACTTCCTCCCTTTCCCTCTGAAAATAACTGTACACATAACAATATTGGAACATCTTAAATTAAACATAAGGCATACTTTTTACAACCCATAAACACTTAAAATTTTTTCCATGTCTTTGGATGAACATGCGTCTCAAATTCCCCTCATTTTTTTGACAGATGGAATTCCCTCTCAATCATTCCCCAGTCTTTCTCTCTCCCCTCAGGCCTGCCTATTCCCTGAAAAACAACAACATTGGAATTAAGCCAATTAACAACCTTACAATGTTCTCTAATTATTCAAGTGAAAGGAAGAGTCCCAAATCTCTCATGTTAAATCAAAAGCTAGAAATGATTATGTTTAGTGAGGAAAGCATGTTGAAAGTTGAGATAAGCCAAGAGCCAAGCCTCTTGCACCAGTAAGTCAAGTTGTGAATGCAAAGGAAATCTTTTTGAAGGCAATTGAAACTGCTACTCCAGCAAATACAAAAATGAAAAGAAAGTGAAAAAGCCTCATTGTTGATATGGAGAGTTTTATGGGTCTGGGTAGAAGCTCAAGCCAGCTACAATACTGCCTTAAACCAAAGCCTAATCCAGAGCAAGGCCCTAAGTCTCTTCAATTCTAGAAAACCTGAGAGGTGAGGAAACTGGAGAAGTGTTTGAAGCTGGCCGTGGTTGGCTCACCAGGTTTGCAGAAAGAAGTCATGTCCATAACATAGAAGTACAAGGTGAAGCAGAAAGTGCTGATAAAGATGCTGAAGAAAGTTATCCAGATGATCTAGCCAAGATTTTTTGAAGAAGGTAGCCACTCTTAATAACATTTTCAATGTAGATGAAACAGTCTTCTATCTGAAGAAGATGTCACCTAGGGCTGCCATAGCTAAAGAGGCAAATTCAATGCCCGGTTTCAAACCTTCAAAAGACAGACTCTCTCATTAGAGGCAAATGAAGCTGGTGACTTTAAGTTGAAGCCAATGTTCATTTACCATTCTGAAAATCTTAGGACCTTAGAGAATTAAGCTAAATCTACTATGCTTCTGCTCTATAAATGACAGTTATGACAGCACATCTGTGTACCACATGGTTTTCTAAATACATACATATCTCTTTGATATTGCGGGTTCAGTTCCAGATTACCACAGAAAGTGAGTCACACAAAATTTTTGGTTGCCAGTATATATAAAAGTTCTGTTTACACTATACTGTAGTCTATTAAATGTGTAATAACATTATGTCTAAAAATAAACAATGCATACACCTTAAATAAAATGTGGCACTGTCACACAATATGAGCACATGCTGTTGGTAAAATGGTGCCAGTAGGTTTGTGTGATACAAGGTTGCCACAAAATTTCAATATCAAAAAAAAATGCAATATCTTTGAAGCTCAGTAAAGTGAAGCTTAATAAAATTGTGTTTGCCTGTATTTTATGCCCACTGTTGAGTCAAAATACTCAGAAAAAGATTCCTTTAAAAATATTATTACTCATTGTCTGGGGGTATCCAAGAAGACATAAAGAATGATGTAGCAAGACCCTGATAGTCTTGTCATGCTTTTTTCACAGCTAAAGCCATCAGAATATTGAAGGATTTTTAAATGAAACAAAACAATTTATATGGGTATAAAATACTGAGACCCTGTGAGTCCTCCCCTGACCCCCATGCCACCCTTTGCAGAAGGCATAATGACCATGACAAGCCAGCTGTATTTGCTAAGAACTGCTGCACAGGTGTTCACTCCTGTGCCAGAGCCTCACATGCAGCCCTGGGCTGCTGTACACAACTTTGTCTCCCTCCCATGGGATCCTTGTGAGAGGAAGGACATTTACCTTAGGTACCATTTTACTTCCTTGAGATCTCTGATGTAAAGATATGGTATGCCTATTTCATATTTGACCCACCAAATTTTCTTTCATTTAATAAAAATCTTTCCTTGTTAAAAAAAAAAATACATTACTCATTGACAATTCACCTGGTAACCCAATAGCTCTGATGGAGATGTACAAGGAGATGAAAGTTCTTTAAATGCCTGCTAGAACAACATCCATTCTGAAGCCCAAGGATCAAGGAGTAATTTCAACTTTCTAGTCTTAGTATTTAAAGTACCAAAGGAAAAAGGTAGATGGATTCAAAGTTATGAAAATCCAATGCTCACGTTCAAGATTTGTGGGTAGATGTATAAAAAACACAAGTAAATGTGGGTAATAAAATAAGATCCTAAAGACTATGTGACTAACCTGACAGCCAATGGAATGGGGGTTCTTGTTTTTTAAACTCTGAATTTAATTAATAATACAACGAATATCAACCAAAGCTCCATGTGATCCTCCAGAATTCAAAGATATACTGAGACTGAAAAATCTTACACATCTGAGGTCACACACTGGCAGGCAGGTTACTATCAGTACTGCCACTTGATAGTCTGCATAGTGGTAAACAAGTCACTTTTGACAAGAAGTAGAAACTGAGCCTTTGCTTAATGTTTCAGAAACATTAAATTGTGGAAAATGTGTATCTTAGACTGAAAGAAAGCTAGATTTCCGGATTCTGAATTTTGAGTAAAGTGCTATTAAACTGAATTTTGTCTTACACTAATGCAAATGGAGGAAATGGTGTTTTAGATGTAATTTGATTCATGAAGAATCCATTTCTCCATTTTGACTCAGTACCCTCAACATAAAGAGCATTTTTTATGAAAGGGACTATCTGTAACATCAATTTGACTTCAGAAATTTTATCAGCAAACAAAATTTGATAAGAAACATGAATTGCATTTTATGATTTCAGAAACAGTAGGTAACAATATTTTTTAAATGGCAATAAAAGTATTTTATTAAACACTCACAACAATCTATGTAGAAGATTGGTGGTCCATAATTTGTAAAAAAAAAAAAAAAAA
>JAQZBX010018394.1:0-34674 GCA_029593785.1 Cabassous unicinctus | reverse complement strand
GCATCATCCCTTGGATCCATCATTCCAGGGTCAAAAAGGCACACCTCAATAAAGAGTAGGAGAGCTGGACAGCCCAACCAATACCCAGCCACCCCTTGAGAGTGTGAGTCACCCGGGATCCCTGTACACCAACCTCGTCAAACGCCTGCTGAAGAAAGAAAATTCAAGAACACACTCTTTCTCAGACAGAAATATGTTTAGCTTAACTCTTTAACTTAGCTCATTAAACAATGGCTTGCTCATGATGGAAAAGACCTTCATCAGCTAAGATCATTCCAATCACACACTTAGAGGAAATGATTACAGCTAAAATGCCTTGTATTTACTCTGTGCCAGAGACTGTGTTAAGTTCATTACAATAATAGTATTAACCCTCATGATAACCCTAGGAGGAGGTTACTATCTCCATTTTATAGATGAGGAAATTGAGGAACAGATATAACTGGCCTACATTTATAATAAGTGAGTGACAAAGCTGGATTTCAAATGCCGGCGATCCAGCCCACATACCCACAAGGGACTTGTCTAAGGTTAATACACCTACTTAGAAATTGAGTTGCCAGAGTTCTGTTCTGTCCTTCTTTATTCTGACTTTCAATTGTCCATTCTTGATTACTGGAGGGGGCATGACTAAGAGCCTTTCCAGCTGTTGCTCATCTGTTCCCAAGCCAACAGGAGGAAGTTTTGCTGCAAGCTTAGAGAAAGAGAACAACAGCTAAGGTCAGAAACAAACATGCTTTAGGCTTTCAGTGAAGAGGTGGGGTTTGGGCTGGGAGAGGCTGTGATTCAGAAGACTTTGAAATAGGTATATAATTCATATGTGAACTTCTTTTCTTCAATTGCTATTATTATTAGTTTTGGCTCAAGTAGGAGATTACTTTCCTAGGTTTCCAGTATTATTGTTGAACCCATCTGGATTAAAAAATATGCCTTTGATAAAAAAAGTTATGATTCATTGAGCACTATATGCTGGGCACCATTCTAAGTGTTTTTTCACCATTATCTCTAAATTCTTCCAATAAGCAAACTCAGGCCACATGCATTTCCAATACCCCACCCTCTTCACTCATTTGGACAAAATCCTCTACTCCTTCCCTTCTCCATTTTTCCAAATCCTTTTATTATTTAACAAGTCATTGAATGGCTGATCTGTGCTAGGTCCTATGATATAAGAAGGCACACATGGTTCTTGCCTGGTGAAGCTTACATTCATGGCGGCAGTGGGAAGTACAAGAGAGACAACAAGCAAGTAGGTGAAAACTTTAATCACTATTTATGATAAGTGCTGAGCAGAAGAAAAAATGGAAAGCTGAACAAATATGAGCAGAAGGCCTTACCTTTGGTGTGGTTGATAGGGAGCGTATTTTTGAGGAGAGGGCATTCAAGGTGAACCTGAGGGGTACAGAGGAAATAGATTGCAGAAAGAATAAAGATCCAGAGGTAAAAAGATCCAGCTCATGCAAAGATAGCTTGGTATGTTCCAGGAACTATCAAAAGGCTAATATGGTTGCAGTGAAGTAAGGAAGAGAATGCATGAGATGAGACTGGAGATAGAGACTGGGGCCAGTATGGCTGACGAGTTTTATTTGAGGGAAACCGCTAAGCGATGCTTTAAAACAGGGCAGGAATTACATCCAAGGCACAGATGATTGTTGCACTGCTTAAATCTGGGACTCTTTCTCAACTCCCTTCTGACTGAACAACTTGTGTTTGCTTTTGGTCTGGAAGCAGTTAAGCAAAAGCTGGAGTACTGCATTGTGCAGTAGATAAATAAGATAAACCTGGCTTCAATTTCTAGCCCTTCTAGTTTCTTAATGGTATGACCTTGGCCAAGCTTCTAATCTCCCTGAGTTTCAGTTCCCTTATCTGTAAGTTGGGAATAATAATGATTACCTTGGAGAGTGGCTGCGAAGATTAAATGAGGTAATTTGTGGAAAGTGACTGGCACTTATTAGCAACTTGGTTCCTTCTCTCTTTTACCCTCTCTTTCCCAAGAGCCCTGTTAGAATTCTAAAATTATTCAGTTCTCAATTGTAGATGGCACTGTCACCTGTACCACCTGCTTTTATATATTTAATTCAGGGCTCATGATTATCCACCCACTGAGAGGCTACTAGGGGAGATGTTACTACTTTCTCATTTTAAAATAGAGGAACCGGAGCTCAGAGAACTTATGTAAACTTACTCAAGGTAAGCTCTTAAAAATCATCTTCTCAGTTTAGAGCTAATACGTTCTCATATGACATCATATTATTTTCTTAAATTCTAAGACATAGTACTCGGATCTCACTGGATTGTCTCAAACAAGTGTTTTCACGCCTATTATTTCACTTGTATAATTCATTCCTTAACTCTGATAGAGTGAATAGTAATTTGGATGACGGGTGATAAGGAGGGATGATTTGGGCACTAGATCCCCAGATGGGATGTGCCAATAGAGAGAAGTTCCTCTAGAGTATTATTCACCAAATTTGAATGTGCAAATGAATTGCTTGAAATGCAGATTCTTGTTCTTTAGGTCTGGGGTAAGATTTGAGTTTCTGCATATCTAATATACTTCCAGGTTTTGCTGATGCTACTCAAAATCCCTGTCTAAAAGTTTTGGATCAGTGTTAAAACTTTTCCTATATTGGCCATTGTCTGGTTACTTAGGGAACTGGCTTCCTGTTTCTTCCAGAAACTCAACCACACCTAGCCAAATCAGAATCTCTTACCTTCTCCTTCAGAAAGTGCCAGCGGCCATCAGTAATCAAATCATGGCCAAAAACCAGAGATGGAGCCAACCATTGATTTAGCTCTTGGGAGATAATCATTCACTAAGAATTCAATGTTTAATGAATGATTGTGTCCCTAGCTACTTGCCAGAATGGGAGGGCTGGGTGGGAAAAATCTTAAAGTGTATAAGAAACAACTCATTTGAATAGCAACCCAATGTTAAGGTAACACCCACTAGCGTGGTTAATCTATGGGATAACACAGACTGGTATAAAAGAAACCTCTTGGAAATCCAGGTGTTGTCAAAATAGCAATTATCTAGCTTGGGGTGGCGGTGGTGGTGGTTTTCATGATGCTATTGTAATTGTGGCCAGGGGATATATTACAAATTAACCCGATTTAGATGGTAAAATAGAGCCTTGTTCAAAAGAACTTGAACAATGACTGATTCATAATTAAATATTGGCGTAAAATCCCCTATTAAAAAACAAGTCAGAAAAGTAAATATTTGTTTAAACCTGGAATTTATAACCCTGGTATGTTGTGTGTGTGTGAATCTGTATGTATGTGTGTGTGTGTGTGTGTCAAAGGGTCCCACAAGCTTATAGGCATTGTTTGCTAGGGATACAAAGTGTGGGTAATGTTTCCTTTTCTGATATTATAGTATCTCTATCTGATACCTTTATAATAATGTTGGAATTGTTCATGGAAATATGATAGATGGGAATCTGTGCAAATATTGCAACTCTCAAAACTATTCCTGAGAACAGCCATTTCCCCCACCCCAAGATCCAATTATTTATTTTAATTGCCCTCTCAATACATAGAAGTCTAAGGAATACAAATAACAAACAACTGAATTATACAGCATTGTTTTTAGAAGGAAGAAGACTTACATGAGAGCAATTGTATTACTGGGTCTTGATACTAATAAATATTAAATATGTACAGAACTTTTGAGTGCTTCTACATCTTACTTCTTTGGTAGTTACAGGGTACATTTGGTGTACAGAAGTTTTTGACAAGTATTTTTGTTATCTGTGGGACACGGTGAAAATGTAGCTCAGAACAGAAATCCTTTGGCATTTTTCTTTTGCCCTGACTGAGTTGACAAGCCTGAAGGGTTTTCTCAAACAAGAAAACAGATAACAGGAAAAAAAAAACAAAAAAACACCTCATATTATTGAAGTGAAAATATAATTTAAAACAGAAATGAAAGAAAAATTTTATTTCTCCCATTTTTGTTTAGGTCACTTTATCTCATTTTGTTTTCAGTTCTTTGAATGCAATTAAATATTTTTTTTCTCCCATCTGTTATTTCCTCCTTAATTTCCTTTTATATTTTTCTGCTTTGAATCTCAAGTTGCTTTGCTGCCTGGGGGATTTTGTTGAAAGTAGTTGCCAGGGATGTCCAAGGCCGTCCTTCGGAGATCTAGTTTTGCTTCCTTTAAATGTTTAACACCCCACCTGACTTTTGTTCAGTCTTTCTCTTATTAATCCCACATCTCTTCCCCTCCCTCCACCCCCATAGTCCTTGGTACATTTTAGGTTCCTAAGGCTGAGAAAGGTTTACACATTTACAACATCCATCACTCCCATACAGCCACCCAGGCTCTCAGGTTTGGAAATCCACACGGTTAGTGCCAAATGGGTAATCTCATCACACTGTCTCTTAAAAGAAATCCTTTGTGCATTGAAAATATGATCTATTAAAAGCTCTCTGCCACCAAGAAAGTGTTAGCTTCCTTTATGGGATCTAGAGCAACTGGCCCAATTGCTGCCCCACAGAGATAATATGAATTTAGCACAACCTGAGTATCTCTTGGAGCAAGACAGGGATTCTCCCCTTTAGCCAATAAAATCCGGCGACAAAATCTCATATGGGCAGATAAGGCTGGTAACTCTTTATTTTTCCCATTAGTCAAATCCAGCTTAATCCAAGCCAGAAATGTTTTGAGGAAACTGCTCATTTATTTAGATTGGTAGCTTTATACCAAACACATTAAGACACGTTACCTTTTACTCTAGAAAAACTTTTTTTTTTTCAAAATTGTGACAAAAACTGCTGCCAAGGAAATGTCGACTTAGATGTAACATGATTCATCTCTTAAAATCTGGCATAATCTAAAATTTGAAGGGTAAAATGTGTTTTTTAAGTTCCCTAAACATTCCCATTAATTGTTTTCCCATATAAGAAGCACTTAAAGTCCAAGAGTATGTATAGACATCTAAATTTGCAATTAGTATTCTGAATGTTAAGTTGATGTCTACTTTACATATATAATATTCAAAAGTATCTTGAGTCCAAAATTCATAGATAGAATATAGTTGGTTTAACTAATGGTTAAATAGTACAGAATAATTTTTAATTTTATGTCATGATTCCTTCCCCCAAACTTGCTAAATGCAAACAACAAATGGAAAATGAAGGTTGTCATCATTGTAGATCATTTCTACAGGCCTCAAATAGGTTTAATCATTTTTATAATACACATTCATTAGCCTACACTTCTCTGTATAACTATTTTATATGATCACAAGAAGGATGATTATCCAAAAACATTTAGTCACATGGTTAGCTGGAAGGCAAATGCCAAATGTAAAGCTAATAAAATTAAAACAGAAAAAAAAGATAATTAAGGTAGTTCCTACTAATAAACTCTTTATAGCTAAAGGGAAGAAAAGAATGGAGCAATGCCTGGCATTCTTAACAATTTCTATGCTGAGCTCTGATTTTATGCTCTAATCCCTCTGTTTGTGGGAAAATATAGATAATTCATCATTTGTAAACTGTACTGCTACATTACTCTACTCTAATGCTATATTACTTTGTGCCTAGACTATTGTCTCCTGGACTCTAGTTGTTTGCCTTCAAATCAATTTTGGGTACTTTAAAGTTAGTATTCCTAAAACACCAATTTGATCCTGTCACTCTCCTATTATATCCAGAAAAATGTCCAAACTTTTCAAGATTCACCACAAACTGACTTCATTTCCAATGTCTGACCACATCTAGAAATTATCTCCACTGGAACTGTCTGTTCTGGGACAATCTCCTTACTGTGTTCCAACATCCCAAGATTGTTCCTTCCCTTTACTCATTGCTTCCCTTCTTCTCACTAATCTAATCCTATCCTTCAAGGATGCCTTCTTCCAGCCCACATTCCCTCATCCATGAGTTCTTCTACACAATTTATTGACCAAAACACTGCTTTGGGCTTTTTGCTCTTTGGTCCTTCTGTTCTTTCTGGTTGGTCTTGATATAAATACATTCTCCACTTGGATTGTAAGGCCTTTGAGAGCAGGAGACAAGGCCAACTCATCTTGTATCTTCCCATAGGGCCTTCCAGAGGATACCTCAGATATTTGCTCACTGATTGACATATACTTTCCTGATAACACAAAAGTGATTGTTTTGGATTATGTGAAAGATAGCACAAATTCAAACAAATGTTGGGTACACAGTGTTCTCCAATATTAAAGATTAAAACTGAATAATGTAGAGCAGTTTCTGGTAATTTGGAATCATCTACAACTGATCTTTTTAGTTACCTTAAGATTCCAGATAGGCTTCTGTTATTACTTTAGTTTAATGCTTATTTACAAAATAATTAACTGACTTTAAAGGTGAAGTTTTATGTACCTGCTTAGATACAAGACTCTGATAATGAAACTACATGATACATAGATAGTATAATGTTTCTTTCACCAGAAAAGATTATATGCAGAAAGCAAAATAAGCTATAATATATTGGAGCATGTTATTGAGAACTTGAAACTGCAAATTATCACAGTCCTAAGGAACTGGAAAGTTTCACCAGAGCCCTAATAGAATGTAACAAACTCTGTGACTTGTTTTTATTAGATTTTTGGTGAAATTACACTGTGGAAGAGTGGAATTCTGAGTTTTTTTCTGACAGGCTGAAACTCGTGTTTTCTTAGCTTAGACATATAAAGTCTGAGGTGGTAATAGAATCTTTAAGGCAGTCAATTAGAGAATGTGAGTGAATCTGATGCAAGCTTTGGCAGATACCATGAAGATACCATGAAGTCTTCAGATTTTGTTTGGAATTTGATGAACACATATGTAGATATCAAACATGCATTATAATAAATGGCAGAGAAAAAGAAGTAATTTAATAATAGGATACTAAAATGCTCTGTTGGAAGAGAAGAAAAATAGATTAATTCCAGTTGGAATAACTAATGAAAGCCTCATAGAGGAGATGACATTTTAAGCCAGAATATGAAGTATAAATAGGAGAAAATAGTGAAACTCCAATCTGAGGAATAGCATGAAAAAAAAAGGTGTGGAGCAAAGAAAGGTGTGGTGTTCAAGACAGTATAATGAGGCTGATGCAAAGGTAAACCGAGGAAACTCTAAAAAGCATGCTGGGTCCAAATCATAAATAACCTCAAGTGCCATGCTAAGGAGTTTGAAGATGGAGAACCACTTAAGTATGCTGGAGGGGGAGGGCAGTTGTTGGCAAAATCTACACTGGGTTGGCTTAGGAAGATGATTATGATTAAATGTTTATGAGGCAGTGGTGGGGGGCAAGGAGGGGTCTATTAAAATAGTATAGAAAAAGGTGATACAAAAGGGTGACAAGGGATTGTATGTCATAACAGAAGGAGTGTGTATGTGCATATATGTATGTACTGAAAGAGGGAGAGACAGAGAGAAGAAAATGAGCCCAAGAGGGCTTTAGGGCTTTAGTTCAAGAGCGGTAGCAGTGTGAAGCTAAAAATGACAACAGACTCAATTTTGGACACATTTAGGAGTTTCCCAGACATCCACTGGGAAGAAAAATACTAAGAGGTAAGGGCTAACAAAAAAAAAAAAAATTTTTTATATGTATCCATTACATTTAATGGAGAAATGTATATATTTATTCTTCTGTGTTTACTTTTTAGTTTTTAATTGTTTATATTTTTGATTATTAAATGTACAAATAAAGTTAAGAGAAAAAAAAAAAAGAGGTGAGGGCTAGAGATGCATAAAAGAAAATACTCTTTAAGAGTATTGACAGGGACTCTGTAAAAATGCTTTCCTGATAGTTGGAGTGCCAATTTGGAGCATGTCACTATTTTAATCTGAATTAACCTTTCTTCAAGTTTAGCTAAAGTACTGCCTTTTTTTTTTTTTAATCTAGGGATGCAATGATGAATTTTATGGCCTTCTTCTGTATTCCATTTTCCATCACCCTATCAGAGAAACAAGAGTATTCTTGATATCTCTATCTTTCTCATACCCCCACATATGTATTTTGCACATCTCTTCTTTTTATCTGGACTGCTTTGTACTGTCCCCCATTTGTTTATTGATGCCAAAATCTTTTTCTTGCCAATTTCCAGCTATCACAAAGAGAAGTACAGAGGCCAGGGAAGTAGAGAAGTACAAAGAACAGGCTCTCTGTCTAAATTATCTTGTAAATCAGAGATTTGAATGAGTTATACTCAAGCAATTAGGAATGTGTAGTAATATATATTTTATTTTCTTGATGCATATTAGACTGTGCTGTGGACATTACAAGATAAAATATCTAAGTTTAGGGAAAAATTTATGTTTATTGAAAAGACTGATTTTATTTCAAATATCCACAATATAGTTAAATAAACTAACCATGTAAACTCTTGATAGATGACACTGGGGGAATTTTTAAAACTATATGATTTTTATTTAGTATAGCAACTGATTTAAACTGAGGGAGAATTTTCAATACATTCTCCATCAGGGTTGCACTATTAATAATTTATCTTTACATATCAAGTAAGTAGGGGTGAAGTGGGTATCTGAATTAAGATTTATATTATAAATCCAGTACAAATGCCACCATTCTTTTAAACTACACATATTAAACAACCTGTGATTCAAAATTAAATGATCTAGTTCGTGGTTTAATAATGAATCTAACAGAAAGTTGCAATGAATAATGTTCAATTTTGTACTTAAGATTATTTTCATATTTAAATAATGATAAGCAAATGGATAATAAACAAGAAGTATTGGGATAAGAAGGGATAGAAGAAATCCTAGCCTTTGTCAGAAACATACCATAGCTTTATTCATCACAAAAAGAGTGCTTCTTAATTTGGCTTTGTCAAAAATCTGTACTCTGCCGAAAGGTGAGAGAGATATCAAAGTTCCATTAGGTTCCTTAATAAAACACAAATTCAGGGGTGCAAAACTTGAAACTCAACCGTTTAAAACGATGGACTAATACTTTTTAATATTTCTATTTTATGGTGTACACAGAATAAAATTCGATATTTTATGGACCCTTCTGTTTCTTTAGATGCATGTCTCTTTCCCCTAACTACCACTTAGGCTGAGACATCTAGAACCTGATTTCATCTGAAGGCAAAATAATTTATTATCTAATCAATTACAAAAGAGAATGAAACCCCTGTGCCCTTAAAATGTCACTGGGCAGTTGCTTCCAAGCAAATTTCTTTTAAAATTCCTCTCCAAAGCTACCTTTAAAATTGTAAAATAAACAGCCATAAAATAATCATTTCTGATACCAAATCACTAAGTAGCACAAAATAACCATGCTAAGAATCTGAAGTGGAAAATAAAGACTGTGATTCATAAAGATCAAGCCCTCTAAAGCCTCCGTTCTTGCCTCAAATTTATGGTTATTTCAGGCAAAAGCATCCTTTTCTAGACTGTTTCCTCCTGTGTATATTTTCTAGTGTTGAAATAACTTCGTATTTTAGTGAAATTTAAAATTATTACTTTGTGTGTGTGTCTGTGTATGTCTGAGAGGGTAAATTTGTAACATTGTACCATGTAGGCATTTCATAACGCTTTAGTTTAAGTTTGTAAAAAATTTCCAAAATTTACTGCATATTTAAATTTTTTTCTATATGATTCTTCTCTGTCCTTCCAGATCTTCATAAATAATGAATGGCATAATTCTGTGAGTGGCAAGACATTTCCAGTCTTTAATCCTGCAACTGAGGAGAAAATCTGTGAGGTAGAAGAAGGAGATAAGGTAAGCTTCCTAACCCTAGTTTCATTTTATGCCGAGTGTTTTTGGTCACTTTCCATTCTGAGCTCCTAAACCCCTTTGTAAATTCAAGTAGGTATGTTGTTAGAATATGGTTTCCAGACAAGTGTGGGAAAATTTTCTAAGCCATACTTGGTACATGGATGGTACTCAGTAGTCATTTAATGCTGAAGAGCCTATGGAGTAAGGAGAATAAAAGTCTTCAGAAATTTTATCAGAGTCTAAGTTAAAATAATCTTTCTAGTCATTAGTTGCCCAGATATTACTAAGCTTTACATCTCTGTAACAAAAACATAAGTTGTTTTTTGTTTTGTTTTGTTTTTTCCCCTTTGTGAAAAAACCCCTGGGAGATGAAGTCAGTAAAACCCAAGGATAATCCGTTCATCACACTGTTTTGGTTCACTGTAGCAACCACATTCTCCTGGTCTATCTCCAGCCTTTCATTGCCTTTGCCCCAATTAATGAGATCACTAACCTCACCTCAGGAAGTCTTGCAGACCCATTTCAAGATACCTGAGGGGTTCTTTTGGATTTAGGGAGGGTCCCAGGGTTAGGCTACCTGATTATCAGATTGAAGTAAAATCCCTGCCTGGAGGGGCAGGAGTGCAGAATTTAACCACAAGAGTCAACAGTTTGAGAAGTAGAAACAGGATCGAATTGAGACACATGTTACTGGCATTAAGATTTTACTTTCTGTATATACCAACGGGTTCATTGGTGCATAATTTCTTCGAGGGTGTCACACTGCTTCTGAGAAAAAGTCCATACACAGAGATCCTTTATAATATTACTCAGCCCATGTTTCTGGCCTCCATCCCATTCTGACCCCTTCAACCCCAGGAGTTCCAACTTCACCATGCCCAAACAATCCCCAGACCATTGTGTGCTGGTCACGGCGTCTGTGCTATGTCCAAGGTGTAGACTCAGGACCTAGGAAAAGCACCGAGGTTCCATGGTATTACTCACCCTCTTTGAGTTTTAGTTCCTTTTTATTAAAATGAGGACATAGAAAACCTTGGGGGTTAAATAAGAAAATATGTAAAGAGCTTCAACAATGCCCAGCGCATAATAGAGCCTCAATTATTGCAGGGTCATTTCACGTCTTTAAGCCTTCTCTAAACTTCCCAGGTAGAATTGCTCTCTTCCGTGCCATAATCAAACTCTGCTTTTGCCTGTATCATGACCCTGTATTGTAAAGCTACTGGCTAATTGGTCTGAGACAATGTGCCCCTTGCAAAGATCAACACCACATTTCACATTTGAATCCTCAGTAATTGGTACACTCTAGTTAATGAATAAATGAAATGTTCTTCTCTTCTACCAAGTTTTGAATTTTCACATACCCCATGTACCTTGTCTTGGGAATCCTGTACTGAACTAATTAATGCATAAGGCAGTGATTCTCAAAATTTACTGTACATCAGAATCACCTGGAAGTTTTGTTAATTTCAATAATTCTAGAATGGGTCCCAAGAATTTTCACTTCTAGCAAATTGTCAGGTGATGTTGATGTTGTGGGGGTGGGGGTGGGGGGACTATACTTCGAGAACCACTGAACTATGGTATTAAATCATAGGTTGTATCTCCTCTCAGGTGTTAGCATATAATAGGGGGTATGGACTTTGACCAGCAAGGAAGTTGGTGACTGGAAACTGTGCGGTGACAATTATTGCACCTCTGTGGAATGTTACAAGACCAAACTTGGGTAGAGAAATCCTGATCATCTCTGGCAATTTGCTAGGACAAAATATTCTTTCCCAGAAATAAGAGAAAATTTTATTCTTCACATTCTTGAAGGAGTAATACCTTTTATCAGACACTTCTAGAGATCCATACAACATGAAATTACCTCAAATGTCCCTCTAGTATCTTGAGTGGTTCTGGCAAGCCTGAGGAATGTATGAAAAGCAGTAAGGGGCAAGATGAGGACAGAGTATCTGAAGAGGGAGATTGCAAATCTGTTTTCAGTTTGCAATTAACCAAAGAAAAAATATTCCTGATGTTTTACCTCTTGAGCCTTGACCACCTAGCTCTGATACTGACTTCTAGGATTAGTTTCATCAGTAAAACAAAGCTGTGCCTGGAGTTCCCAGAGAAATCATGTGAGGTAGTCTGAGGACTTTCATGGCACCATTTATGAAATTTACCTTCTTCCTAGCCTAGCAAGGGAAAGTTACGATCATACCTGGAGCCTTAGAAATGTTTGTCATTTATTTGCTCTGTGCTTATTGACAATTATTCCTGCCCACAGAAGAGCAGAATTGTTTGTAAAAACATAGATCAAGGACACTTATTAACATACATCAAAGCTTCCAGTCAGGTCACACTACTAATTGAGTTTGCTTGATATTTGATCACTCAAATTAAATTGTTCATGGTATAAACTGTTTTTCTTGATAAGCAACCATTTGCTGTTAACATCCAGCACACTTGTAACCTTATTCCTTTGGGGGTGATGCACTACTTTCCTTTTTAAATAATAATTGTTCTCAAAATTTTGCCGATAAATGTATAGTAACCTCTAACAACATTGCTTAGAGAAAGGTACAAATCTAGCAAATTACATAGTCACGGTAAACCAATATTCTGGAACTGACTCTTTAGACAGTGAGCCAAGAGGTTTTAGGGATTTAATTTATGAGTAGAATGGAACTAACAATGGACTGTATACTGCCTTTCAAAGGTATTACAAAGAAAGGAGGAGGGGCAAGAACAAAGGGAAGTTACAAAGCAAAGCACAGATGTGGGTGGGAACTGTTTTCTTTTCACTTCAGTGGCTCTTTTAGGTTGTTGACTAATCCTGAAACCTGCTTTTAATACTAAAACATGACCTAACAAATGATTGGTGAGAATAAAAGTGCCTATGGCAGGTGTAAAGGTAAAAGTGCTCTGATAAGTATTTTTTCCACCTCTGAATGAATTTAATATGGAAATGCACTGTCTTGGAGTAGTTGACCAGTTCATTTTCCTTAACCCTGCTTAAGAGGCATTTGATGTTTCATCATTATTCAAGTTGTCTTCGTACATCAGGCTTGTGGTTCCTTCAAAAAAATAAACATTTTAAACACTATAAGACAAAAATGTTATTGATGGTGGCAAATCTGGGTTACTGCACCAACTTGTTCTCTGGTTAATTCAAAATTATATTCCTGGAAATGCCAGTTCTGGAATCAAATCCAAGAAATGCTAGTCCTGGAATAATAATAATAATAAAAACCTTATACCTAATAGTTTTGATTAATGTAAACACTCTTTATTATATAATGGTATTTATTAAAGAACAATTTGGTACATAAATATCAATATAAACAAATTATATCATCTTGAGCATAGCCTCATATAAAACCAATTCAACACAATGAGTTTATAAGATAGGTAACAAAGTTATTAAATATTTATTAATGTTTATTATTTGCCTATTGTAGGCCCAGAACAATAAAAATATTATATTTTACAACGCAGAGAGCAATACATATTCTTTGCAAAGAAGATCACTGTTAGGAAGCAGCCTAGAACAGCTATCAGTGCTGGATTTTGGAGTCAACTATGGTATCAAATCCTGGCTCTACCATTTGCTGGTTCAGCCATTAAATGTCCATGAGTCACAGTCTACTCACCTATAAAACAAGGTCCATGATACTTAACTATAGTGGTAACTGTGGAACTTGATGAGCTAATAGCCGTCAAGAGCTTAGCTTAGTGCCTGGAGCTCAGTGGGCTCTTAACCATTTGCTATTATCAAATTGGGTTGTCTGGTGAGGGTTCAGGTAGGCTGTGATAGTCTCACTGGGTCTTAAAGAATATGTAGGATTTTGAAAATAGAAAAGTGCTGAAAGAGGATTCTAGGCTAAGAGCATTACAGAAGCAAAGGCAAGAATGAGTTGGGCCAAACTTGGAAAAAGACAGAGTAGAAAAAATGTGAACAATAAGTTTGGTAAATGAGTTGTGTGCCAAGGATGTTGGACCTTGAAAACCAGACAGGAGTTTGACCTTGGGACTGAAAGTAAAAGGGAACCACTTGCAAACACGTGAGAGGAAAAGCGATAAGACGAAATTATTTGAGGGAGATTAACCTGGTAACAGTAGGCAAGACAGTTTGGGGAGGAGAAAAGAATGGACTTGGGAGGACTAGCTACAATATGAGATAATCAGAGCCTAAAATAGTACAGGGCAGGAAAAACTGAAAGGAAAGATTAAAATATACTAGAACTGCTGAGATTGATTTTAAGATTGTTTTGACTACTACAATAGCAATTGCTACCATTTAATGAACACATACCATGGAGTCTGTCACACAGAAAATGTTTCAAGTGTTAAGTAATTTCCTACACCACCTTGTGAGATAACTTATCTCCTTTTAAAGATAAGAAAACTGAAGCTTAGAGAAGTCAGATTACAACCAATAGCTTCCACTTCAGAACATTTTTCACATTTTGTAACAATATATTGGCATGATTATTTGGTTCTAGGTCTTTCCCTTTAGATTGAAAATTTTCAGAGGGCAATCTCTTTACTTCCCTATTGTATCACTGGCAGTAAAAACAGAGCCTCATGATGGAAGCTTTAGAGTGTTTAGCAAATGTTTCGATGGATAGATTGATGAATGGGTGGATAAATGGATCAAAGATAACATAACTAATAAGGAAAACCAAAATTCAAACCTGGGTTCTCTGGTTCCAAAGCTTTATATTAATTACAATTACTCTATATCTGCTACTGCAAGGTTAGGTAGAAGATGAGAGAAGAATAATGGCATGAACTGAAGGACATAACCACAAGGAGAATTTCTTTATCTATAGCAGCATTCTCTAGGGATGTCATTTTTCATATGGCAAAGTTATTTGTCTTGACTCCAATTGCTCCATCTGGCACTGAAGGCTTAACAGAACCCTAGCTACAAATAATCTACGTTTATTGTCTTCATGCTGGAATGAAGCTGAATTCTTTTGAGAGGCCAGGATGCCTCTGATAACCCATATTTGCTAGAGCCAATAGTGGAACACTGAGCGGAAGGATCCAAATGAAAGCCATGTCTCACAGATCTGTTTAAACACAGAGCAGAATATATTTTATAAATTGTGGTATCCACAGATCATGCTGGCAATCTCAGATTTTTTGTGGTTTGCTTTTTTTTAAAAAACAAAACTATGGCATCAAATAATGTCCAAATGTAAGAGATTAATGTGATTAACTAAATGCCCAAAATATGTATTGTATGTATGTATGTATGTATGTATGTGGAGATATATATACGTATTTTTCAATAAAGGCCAAGTAAGAAATGCATATATTTTACTAACGAATATATATGTATATATACTAATCACTCTCTGAAAAGTTAGTAGCATACACAAGTGTGTGATGTAAACAGTGTTTGTTTGTACACTGTAAATATTATCACTTAATCAGACCCCATTATGCTTCTTCTAAATACCCTTCTTTCCTCAGATCTTAGTATGGAGAAAAATATTGTCAAAATAGTTTATTTGCATTTTAATTTTCAGACTTATAAGTTTGAAACTTCTGAACTGAATATAGCCTAAGACAGGGGATATCAACCCAAGTTTCATGTCTCCCTAAAGGGGAGGTATTGTCCTTGGATGGGGTTCAGCTCAATTGTGAGCAACTTAAAACATTTTGGGTCAGTTTCCCTCCCCAGATTCTCACAGAGGATTATGTTTCCTGCAAAAATTTGCAACCTATTGGCTTAAGATATTAAGTAGTCATGTTTTGTTGAGCACCGAGGACCTGTGAAGTAGTGATGGAAGAGATAGTGATTTTTGTGGGAGGTAAATTCTGTAGACACTCAAAAGGGATCTGAACAGGGATCTGTAAGAGAATGGAGTGGTTAGGACAAAGTCTGTAACTGAGATGGGACTAGGAAAGAACCTGAGGAGTAAATTAGAAAGATTTAAGAAAGGAAAAGGGAAGGCAGGGAGGCTAGATCACGTATGGAAGCACTTTATGATTTGACTCTTTTTTGAACCAATGTCGTTTTAAGCAGCGCATTATTAATAATAACAAACAGACTTCTTTGCCAGGTTAGGGATTAAAAAGGATCTATATGTATCTAGTAGGGAACTATGGGATTGACACATACAGACCCTTCTCTATACCAATCCCACCACCTCTACACGTTTTTTCACTCTGCACAAAGGAAATGAACACATATTTATAATTTTTAATCTTCAATAGCAAAGCAAAATTCTATTCACTCTGCAGTAATTTCTTCATGAGAGTGAACATGCTCCAGAATCACCGGGAATCAAAAAGGATATTCACTATTTTGGATCTTGGGCTTTGCTTGGAATTTTGGGTAACCCAGTCATCAAAGGAGTATAATGCAGTGATGGAAAGCATTGCCACTTTAGTGGCAGCTGACGTTCTGCCACTTTTAGCTATTGACCTTGGACAAATCTTTTGTCTCTCTTTGCTTCAGTTTCTTCATCTATAAAATAGGTAAAATATTTATCTCACAAAATTACTGAGCATGAGTTAATATGTGTAAAGTTATTAGACCATTCTTAGATAAAATAAGTACTCAAATGATAGCAGCTATTCAAAACTATTATTATACTCTTTATATTTATTCTAGGAAACCAAGCATGTGCTACATGTGTGGAGCTCATCATTCTATAAGATAAAGCAGTGGGTTTAATTCCAATGTACTCTAATTGAGTGGGTATAGTGTGCTAGATTTGGGGCTAAAGAAGACACGGTATCCACTTATGAGGAGTTTCATTCTATTTTATTGGGTGATTGCCATTAGATTTGCTAATATGTTTAACCTACTGAATTAAATTCTCCTTGACTTGCAGAAAGATGTTGACAAAGCAGTGAAGGCTGCAAAGCAGGCTTTTCAGATCGGTTCTCCATGGCGTACCATGGATGCTTCGGAGAGGGGACGACTAATATACAAGTTGGCTACTTTAATCGAGAGAGACCGTCTGCTGCTGGCAGTGAGTACTAGCCAAATTAGGCAGGAAGCAAGAGCTCTAGAAATCCTTCATTGTTTGAATTGGCAAGTCATTTTGATTTGAGTGGTTACTACATGCTTTCTACAACCAAAAGATTAAAATTTCATCTTCCAGCTTTTTAAAAAATGTGTTGTGGTTACATATATACAACATAAAATTTTCCATTTTAATCACTTTTAAGTGTACAATTCAGTGGCATTAATTGCATTCACAATGCCATGCTACCATTACCACCACCAATTACCAAAACTTTTTCATCACGCGAAACAGAAACTCTGTACCCATTAAAAAATAATTCCCCATTCTCCTCTCTCAGGTAACCTCTAATGTACTTTCTGTCTCTGTGAATTTGCTTAATCTAGATATTTCAAAGAAGTGAATTCCTACAGTATTTATCCATTTGTGTCTGGCTTAACTCACTTAGCATAATAGTTTCAAGGTTCATCCATGCTATAGCATGTATCAGAACTTCATTCCTTTTATGAGTGAGTAATATCATTGAATATCAGATGATCCATTCATCTGATGATGTGACACTTGGGTTGCTTCACCCTTTCGGCTATTGTGAATAATGTTGCCATGAATGTTGGTGTACAAGTGTCTATTTGAGTACCTGTGTTCAATTCCTTTGGGTATATACCCAGAAGTGGAATTGCTGGGTCCCATTATCATGCTGTGTTTAACTTTCTGAGAAACTGCCAAACTTTTCCACAGCATCCACACAATTCCACATTCCCACGAAAAAAGCGTCTTCTAGCTTTTGTGTTTTTTTTGTTTGTTTGTTTTTTCTTTTGAGGTTCCAGGTCTGGGGATTGAACCCAGGACCTCACATGTGGGAAGCCGGCACTCAACCACTGAGCCACATCAGCTCCCAATCTTCCAGCTTTTGAATAGAAACATTACCATTGAATTTATACTCAAATAGTAATCTGCATTCTAGATTTGGATGATGTTAGTCTCTGCTCCCATAATAGATTCTACAATCCCAACTTTAGCAAATACTGAGTTAAACCAAATTAAACAAATTTCTTTCTTTTACTCTAGAACTTCTCGGAGTCTTTAACAAGGTCATGTGTAGTGTGAATCTCCTAGAATGCTATATTGAGTTTCTCAAACTTACTTGACCACTGAACTCTGTTAGTGAAAAATCTCATGAAGTTTGTTTAAAGGTGCCCAGAATATTTCTCTAAAATAAATCTTTTTTTCTCCTTAGTCCAGTGCACTTAGATACTTAATAATGGCTACTTTGGCCCTTCCTGAAATACACCTGCACACAATGGTCTTGATTAAATTACGTGCTTTTTACAGGTGTAAAAAGGCAAAGAATAAATAAAATAATCCAATCAGCCATGTGTTTATAGAAATATCTATCTGTCTGTCTATCTATCTATCTATCTATCTATCTATCTATCTATCGACTTCTTTTTAAAAAGATATTTTAGATGTTAGCTGAGTCAACACTTAATATTGAGGGCATCTGTTTCCTTGTTTTCTTTTTCTCAATTGAGTATTATAGTGAATTCAGTTAAGCACAAACCATTACCATGATCAGGTTTCAGAGAAAAATTTTTTTGTTACCTTTAAAATTTAAACTGGCAGTTCAAAGAGGCCTATATTTTTTAAATTAATGACAGTAATTATAGCTAATCAAAGTACCATTTATCACTCAGTCAAAGATTCAGCATAATTCATAGTATGCAATAATATAGAACCAGAAGCTATGGGCAATAAAAACCAAATTAACCAAAATGTCCTGTAGGGAGAAAGCAGCATTTGCTAAAACTTAGCTTCTCATTTATCTGATCTGTGGATTAAAGAGTGTTGACTGCCTCTGTCAGCATAAGATTTTAAAGGGAACAAAAAAAGCAGACATACAAAAATCATGTTTGATTAATTTTTGAGATGACAAACCATATAATACAGACTGAAGATGGTATAACAGATAGGAATAGTTTTAACATTCAATCGGCTGCACATTCCTGCCAGGTAACCAGCCCAGCATAACATTAGGTCCCAAAGATCTCTTTAAAGTGCAGCTTAAGAAAAGGAGGAAAAGAAGAGAGAGTTCAATGGTTGGGAAACTAGATTGGATGTTTAACTTTACAGCTGGGCCATTCAATTGATAATTATGACAATAATGGCAAAACTGGGAGTTACACAGTGAAAAAAAATTCTAATTCTGGTGAAGAAAATTCTAGGTATGTAACAATCAAAATATTTATGAAATCACCAAGTTTGAAACACTTCAATTCATTTTAATTCATTTCTAACCTAAACAGTATGATCTGTTTTCTTGTCTATAATATTTATGGATGACAAAGACAGGTGTCATTTAAGTTTATGTGAACTGATTGGTTAGATTCAGATGGCATGCAAAAATTAAAAATAATTATTGAAGCATCATTAATAATCACTGCCATGAAATTGTCTCTCACATTTAGATTATACAGTAAGTGAAATCTTCTTGGAACTCTGATCTGACAAAGAAGACTAGGTGCCATTCTCACCAGCTGTGTAGATATCAAATCATGACCAACTCCTAGAAAGTTGGCTTGCTGGAGGACAGTCATAACGAGAAAGAAGGAGTACTAGGGTTTAGAAGCCAGGATCCTACTACCCTTTCTACCTGGATTTTGCTACATGACCTCATTTTAATTCTTTTTTATTCTCCTCTTTCAAAAGAGGAGGTTAGAGAAGTTGACATAGAATATCTTCTATTTCCAAAATTCTGAAGTTCGTGATTTTTCAAAATATTGGCTATAATTTTTTAACCTAGAAATTGTATGGACATTTATATTTGGAGCTTCATCTCTTTTTCAGACACTGGAGTCAATAAATGCTGGAAAACTATTTTCCAATGCATACCTGATGGATTTAGAAGGATGTATAAAAACATTACGCTACTGTGCAGGCTGGGCTGACAAGATTCAGGGCCGGACAATACCGATTGGTAAGTAACTTTAGGAACCACTGGGGGCTGGGGGTAGGGGTGGGGAAATAACTATAGAGCTGAAGATTCTAAAGTCTCCCTTTTAAAAATGTCAACCAAATAAGGCAAGATTATTTCCTCTTTGACTTTGAGAAAATGCAGTTCTGAACCTGGGAATTCTGTTGAGAGTCATCAAATTGCTTTTTAAAATGGCTCAGCATCACCATACAGAAGATAGCACTGTGGATATTTTAGAAGATATTAAAGTACTAACATTCTTATGGCCATAATTATTGATTTAAGACAACTGTCTCTCTAAGGACCCAAACTTTTCAAATCTGGCCTCTGAAATTACTAATTTAGGCTTTATTCCAGTAGTAGCATTTATATTCTTTCTATAATGTAATTATTTAAACTTCTTAGCATGTTCCAGCAAGAGTCAGGTATGGTCATCTGTGCCTGGTCTAACTCAGTATAGTTAGACCAGACTAATTGAACAAACTAATTCATAGTGATTTATTTCAAATAGCTTCAACACAAGATGGGACTGGGTTTGTAGCCTGATTAACGAGTGTGTGTGTGTGAATTTGTATATATGTGTTATTTAGTGGGGGATGCAAATGATGGGATAGAAATATGAAAAAGCACCAATTTAGAAAACATTATAGGTGGAATTTAATCCATAAACTTAGTGACTGTAGGAATGCAGCATCCTCCAGGTTGCTGTTGTGTATTTCCAAACTAATTGTAGCATCCAATAGGTTAGAAATGATGCCCAGGATGTTAAAAGGGGAGAATGAGACCATGGTGGTACCAAGGAATGTGGCTATTGTAGGAGCTGTTTACTTTTATTTAAAACTTAGAGAACACAGATGACTTAGAAAACAGCCCTCCTAAGTGATGAGACACAGAATCAATTAACTTTCATATATTTTTCAATTTTAAACATCTTTGTTTTGACCTCTTATACGTCATAGTTTGTGTCATTCCAGATTACTATTTGAGAGCTTAGATTTTCATTTTGAAAGTAGTTGGAGGAATAGACGTTTTTTTCTTTTAATATTCACTACACCTTCCTCTCACATCAGCCCCAAACCACCATTTCATGAATGTTAAATACATTAGTCCAAATACGTTGGTGCATGTGTTTTGTTTTCCAGATGGAGACTTTTTTACTTATACAAGACATGAACCTGTTGGTGTATGTGGACAAATCCTTCCTGTAAGTTGGTCTTCTGTATAATATTTTCCATCTTAAAAATGAAATTGAATTCAAAATCTCTCTGGTGTGGTGTCTGACACAAATGGATGCTTAGATAGTGGCTAAAAGCAGAGCAAATGTAAGATGTATTGAGTTTGGGTCTTCCCGTGACTGGACTTTGTGGAATATGAATTTGGCAGTCCAGCAACCTATCTATATCCTGACACATCTATGAAGTGTGTTCAACATTATAGTATCTACCAACCTCACCCATTCACTGATGGGTTGTTTTTAAAAAATTTTTTTTTTGTTTTACAGACTCTTTTTAAAACTTTTGCTTCACATGTATATGTAAAATAGTTATCTGCTACAGGACACCATTTTAGTGGAATGTAATATGCCCTACTATTCCCCAGCACTTTTTGTCTCCTCATTGGAATTTTCCTATTATGGAGAACAGTAGCAATCCAATGATTAACATCCAAAAAGAACTTTTTTAAAATTAAAATATAAGAAATTATGCCAGAGGCATTTGGAGCACTGTATGGAGCATTTCCTATCATTAGATGAGATTCTGATACTTTAAATTCCTCTTAGAGAAGGTAGTGTTCCTAAACAGAATCCTGAAGATTTCCTTTAAACTCAACTAACAGGACACTATCTAAATGATTTCACTTTGTATGAGATATTAAAAAATGCCCAATAAAAAGATGACAAAGATGACTTATCTTTTGTTCCAATGAGATTGAAATATATATGTATATATATATATTTTTTAATACAATTGCTAATTAGTAAAAAAAAATTCCATGTAAAATCAATAAAAACCACATAATTCTGAATACTAATTATATCAGTCAAGGTTCTCCAGAGAATCAGAGCCAGCAAGATATATGTGCCTGTTTAAATATAAACACAAATATAACTATAAATATGTATATGTGTGTGTGTGTATACAAAGAGAGAGACATTGAAATGTATGGGGCAGGCCAACAGGCTGGAACTTCTGGCAAGAGTTGATATTGCATTCGGTTGGGAAGGCAGGCTGGAAACTCAGGCAAGAATCATGTGGTAGTCTTGAGGCAGAATTTCTTCTTTTCCCAGAAATCCCAGTTTTTGCTCTTAAGGCCTTCAACTGATTGGATGATGCTACAGAAAACCTTCACAGCCACATGTAAGCTAGTGTTTGCCCAAACAACTGGGCACCATAGCCTGGCCAGGTTAACAGATAAAATTCACCATCACACTAACAATAGCTAATACTTTCTTGAGTAGATGAACCAGTCACTGGCTCCTGTGTTGAGCACTTTCTCAGTTAATCTTTAGGGCAAGCTTCTGAAGAGGAGAGTACTTTACAGGTGATGAAATCATGCACAGAGGGCCTGAGTTCACATGACTGGTCGGTCATAGAGCCAAGATTTGAATCCAAGCACTCAACCTCCAAGCCCTAGATTTCTTAGAAACAAATGCTGCTAAATAATATTATTGGGTAAATAGTTATGGTAAATGACCTAGGGCATGGGGGGTGGGGGTGAGTAATAATCCTTCTTTTTAAACACTTAATGGTAACTTCCAAAGAGTTAAATGGGTTGACTTTCAAACCATCCAATGATTTTTTTTTTATCCTAGTAGAAAAAGAACTTAAAATAACAGCAGTTGATTAAAGTTCATGGTTCTCTCCTGCTCCCTTCCCATACCTGTTTATTTAGAGCTTTTCAGCAATTACAAATTACTTTTTACAATGAACTAAAGTAGAATACACCAGCTGATTACACAAGACTACTACAATTATTGCTTAACATCTACAGCATTGTGTATAATGTAGAAGTTAGGTTGGTGAATGTGCCTTTCAACAATACAAAGACTCTATTGTTACATATTGCCTTCTAGTGGAATTTCCCGTTGGTTATGCTCATTTGGAAGATAGGGCCTGCCCTTAGCTGTGGAAACACTGTGATCGTCAAACCGGCAGAGCAAACTCCTCTCACTGCTCTTCATGTGGCTTCCTTAATAAAAGAGGTAAATTTCCTAAATTATAACATAGGCAAGAACTCAAGAGTCCCAATTTACAATAGAAAGGCCTCATTTGGTGCTACTGCAAGCTACATTATCAGCAAAGGGCTCCTGTGCAGGGGTGGAGACACGTTGAGCATGGCAGCTGGCTTGGATTTCTGGTAGTCAGCCCCAGTGAGTCTCTGCCCAAACTCAAGGAGGGCAGACTCTAGGTCTGGCATCAAATAGTCACGGCAGGATCACCTTTTCTGTTCCCTTTGCCCATCTCTTGTGAATACGAATTCACGTTTCATATTAATACACCTTTCTTTCAAATGTTGAAATGCAAGTTGGTTTGTAGCCACTGCTTGTATGGATCTGCAAATCGGTGTCACCAGGCCATTTGGAGGCTAGAAACCCCTGTGTCAAGATGCTTGCTTATGATTCTGGGCTGTGCCATTTCAAACCACATCTACCCAGGGTGGGATATGTTTTTATTCTCATTTCTATTCTAGTTTCCTCTGCATTTACATTCCTATTTCAAAACTGACAAAAGAGCTCATGAAACATTTTCATCAGCTATCCAGATTGTTTAAATATATCTGCGAACAATTCATCATTCTTTGTCCTCTATAAGTTACCAAAACTTTAAAATCAACCTTTAATCACTAGAAATCTCACTTTTGACATCTCTTTTGAATATTTTAATTTGAAATGAAGAATATTTTTTTGGATGTGAATTCAGCTATCCTTAATTTTAGGTGTTTTGTTGCAAATTTTTAAAAAAAGTGAAACTGTAATGTGTGTATGTCAATGCTACCACTGTTTTATTCACCTGATAATTCTTCAATTTAGATTGAGGACAAAATCTGGTTTGATCTAGAATGGGATGAACCTACATATTTAACAATTGATTGATTAAATAACACCAATGAAGAATTACAACCCAGCAGAAACTGAAAAAGTTAGATCCCTGATCCCTTTAGCTTCTTAATTTTGCTTATGGGGGATTTAAACAAATTGTTTCCTTCTATATAAGTACTTTACCAAACACTTTTTACACATACTGTCTTTTTGAGTTTCTGTAATGAAATTGAAGAGAGCCATCATTGAAACAATGATCCATAAAGTCACACATGAACTTAATCATGAGAAGAAATGGTCTCTCTCAATAATTAAACTCTTGAGGTTATCTTTATATGGGCTAAGAAATCAAACAATAATAATAAATAAAGCCACTGAAGTGAAGTTTTCTTAGTGGGGAAACTTACAAGATTAGAGAGACTATCTCAATCCCATAATCTCTTTTCTTTCATGGAATTAAATTCTAAGTTCTGCTGTAACTTTTTTTTTTTTTTTTTTTTTTTTTTTTTTTTTACATTTTAGGCAGGGTTTCCTCCTGGAGTAGTGAATATTGTCCCTGGTTATGGACCTACCGCAGGAGCAGCCATTTCTTCCCACATGGACATAGACAAAGTGGCGTTCACAGGATCAACAGAGGTAAGAGTATTCACTCAGACCAGTGGCAAAGAACGTCTGCATCTCCAGCATGTTTTATGTCACAATGTTTGAGTCGACACTTCCTTAAAACAAAAGTTCTCTCTAATGATTTGTTTTTATTCTAGCCTTCAAATATGTTTATAGAACATAAGCAGATGTCGTTTCGATGAGACATGATTTCTTTCACAAACAGAGAAGGACTAGAGTAAACTGTTTTCAATTTGTTCATTATCTTCTCTGATGAGAAATATGGACAGTTGAATCTTTTCATATGATTGGTAAGGTTTATGATAGAAAATATAAATTAGGCCACAGTGATTTGTATGAATGAATGTAATTTTATCCTGTATGTTATGAAAATTAAATAACAAGGCTCACCCTTGGCTCCTTATTTGGGGCTCTCGCTTCCCTGGACATTCTGAAAGGGAGCCAGAAGCCCAGCTTTGCTGGATGTTACTGCTGGCCCAGCCTAAAGACTCTGCCTCTTGCTCCAGGTTGGCCTTCAGGAAGGTTTGAGAACAGGACCCCAACCATGGGCACTGTGAGAAGAGGCAGGAGGGAAAGAGAGTGAACAAACTGGAAGGTGAAATTTGGGAGAATGGATTCCCATCTATTGAGATGATTTCTCTATCCAAAGCAAAGGAAAGTGGTGACATTATACTTTATTAAGCAGAAAAATTCTTGAGTTATTCTATTAGATTATGTGACTTGATTATTGTGAGATGTTCAGTTCAAGAAAGAATGCATGTCTTTTATGGGTATGCAGTGTAGAGGATGAGGAGTAAGAATAACCTTATCTTACAAAGCTGCTAAAACAAATAAGAAACAAGGCAGGAAGTGGTAACTGTACTACCATGTGTACAAAATGCTGCAAGGGGGCTCACAGGATGGAATGGTGATACCTAATTAGTTGCTAGAACTTGCTTTGGGTTTTGAAAGATGGGTACTCTTTTTTTAGTAGTATTATACTCAATTTTATTGAAACATCTTCTTAAACCATATATTCCATCTAAAGTGTACAATCAATGGCATTTGGTATAATCAGAGCTGTGCATTCATCACTTCAACCAATATTAAAGCATCTTCATTACTCCAAACAAAACCGAAAACAAACATGAACCCCACCTCTTCGTAGTCACCTCTCAACTCTTTCTCCTGCCATACATTCTTTTATATGCACTATTAACCATACTCATTTTTCACAAGAGGGTTCACTATGCTATACTGTCCCATGTTTCATTTTTCAGCTTTTCTTCTAGTGGTATACAAGATCTTAGACTTTCCCTTTCAGCCGCTATCATGCCCATATATTAGCACTGCTAATTACATACACTATGATGTTCTTTTACCATTTCTATTCATTTTCAAGCATTTACAAATGAGGAAGGTTAACCCCCTGGAATTTAAGAAGCAAGAAGAACATTCTAGATAACAAGAGTATAATTTGATTGATTGTATTATACTCCTGATTAGTCATATGACTATAAGGAAACATTTACATAGAGAACTGAAATGGTGGATAATCAAAAAACATTTTCTTGATTTTTTTTTAAACTAAGCAAATTAATACATACTCCCCCCCCAATTTTATGCACATAAAGTAAAAAAAAAAAAAAATTCATTCTGCAAATCCCTAATTGAATTGGGACAAAGTCAATCCTTCAGGATTTACTTTGGACAAAACATTTGAGGATGTTCAAGACATGGTAATAAACTAAAAGATGGTAAAGTCATGGGTGGAAATCAGAGCAGAAGAGCAGAAGATGGTAAAGGAAGGAGGATACAGATTCCTCAGCCTAGCTTCCCCCAAAGGGGCTCCATTTGAATTTCCAGGTCTACATCTCACCTCTATTCTCTTCTCCAGTCAGTCTGTACCAGAGGCTGCTGTTTCCTGAATGACTGACTGTCTTGGCTCAATCTGAACCCTTATATCACTTGGATGGGGGCATTTTACCTACCAAAAGAGAAACCTATAGATAAAAGGGACTAGGAAATGCCTGGGTTCAAATTCTAACCCTACCTTTCCTAGCAGTGTGCCTTCAAAAGTTTAAGTATGCTTGCTAAATATGAGTTTCTTCATTTGTAAAGTAGAGTTAGTGAGATCAACCATATTGGGTTGTTTTAAGTAACAAAATTGAATGAGCTGATAAGTAGTAAAATTTTACCACTCTACAGAGTGCTCAATAAATGGCATAGATACTATGAGTGTATTGTACTTGCTTAACAATTTTTTTTTTTCCTTTCCTTTACCCACCCTCTAGTTTCTCACACTATTTGGAAGGTGTGAGGGAAGAGGTCCCCTCTCTGCTTTCTTTGACCACTCTGTCCCAGCATTTCCTGATTAATCCATGTATCTTTTCATTCCCCTATGCTTGTGCTCATGTGTGGCCATAACCTGCTCTCATGTGTACCCCCTACATATTACTTCTCTGGCCTTCTCCTGACCTCTGCAGTCCCAGAAACAATCTGAATTTTAAAACTCCTCGTTTGTGATCAATGTCCACAATATATAATTATGATAGCACATGTCCATTATCTTGAGCATTTGCTACCTCTTACTCTAAAAGCAATGACACATAGCATGGAACAGACTATCTACCCATGATCTTAAAAGCTCTTATTTCTTCATCATTGCAGATCGCATGAGAAGAAATGATGAGCCTTTACTTTTTTCTAAGTAGGCGTACGAAATTGTGGAACAAAAATGGGTGTTTCATTGTTTTGGCTTAGTTAGACTTTGGGGAATACTCAAGTCAAATTTTTTTTGCCATCTGAACTTGTACTAAGCAAAAGTGTTTCTTTTCTTCCTCAGCCATACTCCTAACCATTCCTTCTTTTGACATCTGTAGCTTTTATAAAAATGCCTCTAATCTTCCTCCATTTCCTCAAGGCAAAATTAAATTATCTACTTTGTAGTATAGTTTCTTCAGAAATCTTTTCTAAGTTAAAACAAAAGAAAAGTGTAGAATTTGGAAAATTCAAAGGAGGAAAGGCAAAGAATGTTTTCTAGAAAATAGAAATTCTTAATGATTTTAAATGAAAATTCAGTTTTTAAAAGTGGTCATAAAAATATGTTGTAGAGGGAAAATGAGATACAAGAGGAATTTCAGGGAGGGTCTCTTCAATGGAGTCTACTTTAGGTCTATTTTTATTAATCTGCTTTTAGGGGCTTGTTTGGTCCATTGAAATCTTGAAATAAGTTGAAAGCATTTGTGGAATAATTAATGGTCTGTTCTATAATGCATGGCAGCAGTTAGATCAGTAACTCTTAAAAAAATTTAAGCATGCAGTCAGCAAGCATCTACCTATCTTTTGTTCAGTTGGGGTGAAAACAGTTTAGAAAATTGTCAGTCACTATGTTCTTAAGCCAAGCATAATTTGAAAAATATCTTCCTGGGTTACCTAAATACATACTAAAAATGCAAACCACTTCATTTTGGTGCTACACAACAAGTTTATGCAGCAGAAATCTACATCTTTCAGCCTTTGGGAAATTCAAATACTTTGGTATGGAGCAGGAAAACAGGCCTGGAGATTAAAAGAAGCAAAATAAAATGAATCATCATTAAAAAATAAAAGCAAAAATCATTTTAGTGAATTAAGGCTTTAATAAAAAATAATAAATATTAAATAATTATATATAAGCTAGGTATATTATAAATAAGCCAAGTTTTACAGACAGAAAAACAAAAATAACTATAGAAAATAATCTTGATGAGAATGATCCACAAAGGAAAAACAAATCTGAACACAATGTCTTTTTCTGAGGAAGGGGAACTAACATTAAGGAAGAAACCAGAACAGTAGGATTCCAGTCAACTGAGGTGGCAGCCCAGAGCACAGATCCATTTCTTTCTCCAAACTCCACTATTCAAAAATGTGATATGAGAGACAGAGAAAGAGAGATACACACAGAAACAGAGATAGAGACAGAGACAGAGACAGGGAAAGAAAGTTTTTTCATTTTTCCATCAATCAACAGTTAAGTGAAGTCAGAGTAATTCTGCTGAGGAAAGTTTGCCATGGTAGGGTATCGTTACTGCTACAAAGGAGGTGACAAGCTATTTGGAATATTTGTGTGTATACAAACAACACAATCTGAAGTTTGCTCTGAAAGAGTCCTCATGAAGGTCCTGGAGAAGGTCAGAGGAAGAAAGCATTATTTCTGCCTGGGGTCATCAGGGAAGATTCCTGGAGGAGGTAAGATATGAGCTGGACCCTAAAGAAGGGTAGGGCTTGGAGGCAGTCCAGGTCAGAGTGGGCACATAATGTGGAGCAGATAGATGAGATTCAGGGAGTGGTACATACACTAGTTTAGCCAGACAGTTTTCTGGACTCCAAGAGAAGGAACAAAAAGTTAAAGAGATAAATTGTGGTTGGGTTATGCTAGGTCTGATCAATCTGGTAGAGAGATGAATTTTGATTAAAAGGTAAGATAACCTTCTATCTAGCTGTGCACATCAAGATCAGCTGTCATGTGCTACACCTTTGCTCTCTTGCTCATGAGCATTTTTCTGTCTCATCTTAAGTCTGGATGCTTGAATGATGAAGGCTTTTTATAGAAAGGTGCCAAATCTTAAAAATGTTCTTTAAATAAAGTTTCTTCCAACTGAAATTTAACTATGGCACAAAGATCATATAACTCTAAAACAATAACGAAACAGATTCAGCTTCTTCCTTTGTAATGCTTCATTTCAGGTTGGCAAACTGATCAAAAAAGCTGCTGGGGAGAGTAATCTGAAGAGGGTAACCCTGGAGCTTGGCGGAAAGAGCCCTTGCATTGTGTTTGCTGATGCGGACAGTGAGTCAAAGCCATTGTTAACTTTTCACCCTTTGTCTTTTTTTGGTGCCTAATAATGCCATATAGTGAACTTGAATTTTACAAAAGGGGTTGTTTTCTAAAGGCAACATATAAGACATTAATCAGAGCCCACAACTGCTCTTCAGAATATCTTAAATTGCCCTTGTGTTATAACACATAGAGCACGTCTAACAGAACGGTCTTCTTATTTCTTCACTCCAGACAAAGTAAATGGTTGGGGCCATGATGTATATCTTAATTCCCTATCTTTAAATATTAACATTGCATTCAGGCATGGTGAGATACTCTCATATATTGGACTGAGACCAGCTGGGGAGGCAGCAGTTTCACATTTGTCATCTCCCTCCACTCTGGGTCACACGTTCATTAAATGAAATGGCGAGAAATAAATGACTCCCACTATTTAAAGAATTTTCTCTTTGTCCCTAGCACATGTAGTTGAATTTACAGATATTAAATCTACTGTTATTATCCAATACAATAGCCTAGGTTCATTCTGATTATATTACCAAGTAGAATCTCAAAATTATTTCCCAAATGTGATTCATTAAGCAGGATTAGTCTGTCAAATGCTTTCTTTAACAGCTGCATTATTGGCATGAGGTTATAAACACAAATGGTTCATGCAATTGGCCTGTGTTGCTATTGTGATCTTAACTGAAGTTTCTTAAATAAAACTATTTTACGTATTCTACAAACATGGCAGGATTACTGTTTTTTCCAAGTCTTTCTGTGAACTGCTTCTGCTACAACTTAAGCAAGAGTGACTAGCTCAGAAAATAAATGAAACAATACCCAAGTGCTATAATATTGAATTAAATTTTCAGCATTTAGAGAATTAAAATGCAATGCAAATTTTCTTCTTGCTTAAGATCCTACTAATGAAGCAACTCCTTTTTATATATATTTCACCATCTCAAATAAATGAATTAGAGGAGTTAATAGGCATATATAAAATAATATGACATACTTTAGATAGTAGATTTTGGAAATGTATTCCCTGGCTAGAATAAGGTTGTAAGGCTGGGGAGAGATTCTTAGTATTAGTTTTTGTTGTTGTTGTAAATATCACTTTTACTATTACTCAGGGTATTCAAGAATGTTTTTGAAGTTATTTAATGAATAGACATTACAGATTTTTGTTGTTATTGATTTAAAACCTGAGGCCTGAAAGGAATTTTCAGTCATCTAACTAGTTACAAATGTTTTTATAAAGATAATTTGCGATGAGATTTGGTATTATGAAGCTTTCCGCATTCTTAACAGTGTTTGTATTAAAGTAATAACCATCAATTTTTCAGATTCTACTATTTGTTACTATTATTCCCATGGCAAATAAAGGATCATAAAGACGACTTTGTCACCTGGCTATTAAGAGGTGGCATAGAGTCAACCCATGTCTGACTACACAACTCATGATCTTTCTGTACCACCATATTGCCTCTGAGAAATATACATAAAAATACATAACCTCTAGAAAATATATCTTAACGTGAATTCTCTCCTTTGCAGTGGACAATGCTGTTGAATTTGCGCACCACGGACTGTTCTACCACCAGGGTCAATGTTGTATAGCTGCCTCCAGGCTTTTTGTTGAAGAATCTATTTATGATGAGTTTCTTCGAAGGAGTGTGGAACGGGCTAAGAAGTATGTTCTTGGAAATCCTCTGACTCCAGGAGTAAACCAAGGCCCTCAGGTGAGCAGAACATAGAAAGAATACCATTAGCAGGAAATAAGAATAAAATAGTTCATTCTCTTCCTCCCTCCTTTGTTGGCCTAGGATTTTTACTGCATAAAATTACTTACTGTTTACATATCTTTTCTGATAGCAATACTGTACCTGGTTGGTAATCAAAACAACAACTCTAACTTCTAACAGTAACGAAAACAGCCTGTTTTTTTTTTTGTTGTTGTTGTTGTTGCCAAATTTTTATGCTTAGAAACAGTTTCAGAGGCATGCTGGGGACTAGAGATGAGAGGCAAAATAACAAATATTATAAATATCTTGTTTTCCTCAATGTGCACCCGCTTGGTTGTCTGTCCACTTAGAGGTTCTTGTACAGTAGCATCATTTCTTCCCCAGAATATGTCTTTTGTCAAGGCTGTCTTACAGATATAGACAGCTAGCTACCATGCCTCTAAATCTTCACCAACTCTTCAGTTACTCTGACCTTCTAGTGGTAGTACAAATATCCTAAATGATCCTGAGCTCCTGGGTTTGGGAGCAAATTTCTAATTTCAATTGGAAAAGCCCAATTATTTATCTAGGGCTCCAGTATTCTATCTACACAGAACCAGTATTTATAACAGTGTTGGGTTTCTCTCTCTCTCTCTCTCTTTCACATTCAAAGGTCACCTTCCCCTCTTCCATGCATGGTTCTCTGTTCAATTTTATTCCAGCTCCTGATCCCTTGGTTTTGAATTTGCTTTTACCCTTTGCAGTCTTGTTCTAGACAGTGTTTGTCATCTGAGGGAGATTTTTTTTTTTTTTTTTACCGGGAAGTCCCAGGGATCGAACCCAACCATTTGAGCCACATCCGTCTCCTCTGAGGGAGATTTTTGTCCTTCAAAGGACATTAGGCAAGGCATGGAGACATTTTTGGTTGTCACAACTTAGGTGTGTGTGAGGGGGATGGTTCTACTGGTATCTAGTTAGTAGAGGCCAGAGATGCTGCTAAATATCTTAAGATATGCAGGACAGTCCCCCAAAACAAAGAATTATCTGCCCCCAAATGACAATAGGATCACTGTTGATAAATCCTGCTCTAGCATAGACATTAAATTTAGAACTTTTATTCTTTTCACATCAAAGATTATACACTGTTCCATGTTGTTGATTTGAAAGCAAATATTATTCTCAATTTATTCACTAATTGAAAAATATATTTGATCAACAAACTTTATTTAACACCTACTGTAGGCTAAACACTGTGACAGGTACCTGGCAATGCCAAAAGAACAAGAAGGGCATGCTACCTGACCTCATGGAGTTTACAGTCTAGTTAGGTTAATAAACTGTCATGGTTTTTCCTGTTCATCCCAAGATATCCATATAGGAAAATCTTAGGACTTATGCATTGTCAAATATTGAAACCTTAAATCCCTAAAATGATGGCAAATGAAGTAATAATTTGTTTTATCTTAATTATATTTTGTATTTGTCTTTGAATTTGAGTACATTCAAAGTTGTTTGTTAACTTTCAAATAGTCACCAAGATATACATTAAATTGAATTTTAATTTTTTATTATTTTTAATATACTATTAACTTCTTGCATTAGTGTGGGTCTTTTTTTTTTTTTTTTTTTGGTTACATTTAATGAAAGAATATTATTGTAATTGAACTATTAACCATAGTCCATAGTTTACATAAGGATTCACTGTTGGTATTGTATAGTCCTGTGTTTGTTTTTATTTTTATTCTAGTAACATCTTTACAATCTAACATATCCCCTTTTTACCACATTTGAATATGTAATTCAGTGCAGTTAATTATATTCACAATGTTGTACTACCATCACCACCATCCATTACCAAAACTTTTCCATCACCCCAAACAGAAATTCTGTACCAATTAAGTATTAACTCCCCATTCCCTACCCCTATGCCAGGGGCTGACTGAATTTAAAGTTTCTGACTTTAAATTCAATTTTGACTTGGTTCTCCATCCAGAAAATGGATGAGGATTCTAAATTTATACTTATTATTTATCTCTCTAAATATCTATCTATATTTGTATCTATTGAAAAATAAAGTACTTTTCCCATTAGATATATCTACAGATAGATTCATAGATAGACAGATAATTCAACCAGGGACTCAAAAGTTGAGCAAGAATACCTCATTATTCCCAAGAGAAATGAGTTAAAATAGATCATTTAAAAAAGTTTCCTTCAAAAAAAGTTTCCTATTCATAGTGTTCTTTAGTATATAATCCTTTGATCTAAATCCTTAGTGCAAGACTCTAATCTCTATAAATAAATAAATTTTTATCAGAGATTGCACTGAATAAGTAGGTATGTTAGAACTTTGAGAAGTAAAAGACTGGAAATCCTCTGGGGCTTCTTTACTTTTAAAAATACTCATCTGTTGTTATGAGAAAGAGCTTTTGGCAAAAAGATACTCTAGGGAGCAGATGCAGCTAAGTGGTTGAGCACCTGTTTCCCATGTACGAGGTCCCAGGTTCAATCCCCAGTACCTGCTAAAAACAAAAAGAAAAAAGAAAAGAGATACGCCATTCACTAAGCTTGAATCTGTTAATAAACTGGGGCTTTTAAAATATAGTTATAGAATCTTCCTCATTAAATATAACAACAAGGCAATTAAAGAAAAATAATCGCCAAAGATAATTGGTTGTGAAAAAAAAATTTTCTTAAAGTTTGTTTTCCTTTTATTTTGAAAATTATAAATGCAAAGCATTCGGAGGTTGGAACCACAGCCAACTACATAGTATATATGCATATATTTATGCATGTATATTTTGTATTTGTATTATATGTGTGTATACTCATATATAATATGCATATACATACACATATAAAATTGTTCATTTGTAAAATACTTTTCCCATTTTATTTAACAGACCAAAATGTGCACTTCCTTAAAAGCTCAGAAAAATCAGTATTTTCATTTGAAAAAGAAGTGATGATCTCCACATTAATGCACTAACATTATCAGCAGAGTAGCACCTTGTCCTAGTATAGAGAGAGGGGCTTTGGAGTTACAGGTTCCATTTCCTCATCTGTAAAACAGGGAGTGAAATGAGATAATCCATATAAAGCATTTATCAGAGTGCCTACTTCACAGTATACATTCCAACATCTATTAAATAAATGAAAAGTAATACTTCCATTTATACCTTTGGTGATAATCACCATCACATATCTTTAACTTAATATAACTACTCTCATTGTTCTTGTTGATATATGGTGTCCAAATAAGCAAAGGGATGTGTCAGTGCCTTTTCTCTATCTTCTCTCTCCACTCATCAACCCTAAGGGTTCAAAGAATTTGCACATTCAAATACATTAAAATATATACTTTGAGGGGCAACCAGCAAGATGGCGGCAGAGTAAGGATCTCCTAGAGTCAGGTAATGCTACTGGGCAATTAGTACTCACACAGGGTTATCTAAAGCACCTGTTTGGGGGCTCCTGGAGACCAGAAGAGCATCCTGCAACTTCCTTGAAAGAATAGGAGGAGGACACTGCCCATCTGCAGAGAAGATTCGTGAATAGAGCACTCCACACCACGGAGGCCGGTGCCCATCCTCCACTGGCAGCATAAGCTGCCTCAAGAGCTATTCTGTGGGGGAAGCGGGTGTAGCTCAATCGATAGAGCTCCCGTTTACCACATGGGAGGCCCCAGGTTCACTTCCCGGGGCCTCCTTGTGAGGACAGGCCGGCCCGCGCAGCGCGGTGGGCTGATGCACCGGGACCTCAAGCATGGGGGAGATAAGCAGACACAGAAGAAACGCACAGCGAATGGACACAGCAAACACAAGCAGCAAGGGGAGGATAAATAAA
>JAQZBX010018393.1:19100-34778 GCA_029593785.1 Cabassous unicinctus | reverse complement strand
GGGGTGGGGAGAAAAATAAATAAATAAATAAATCTTTTAAAAAAAGACAGCTTCTTGCTAAAAACATTTTAAAAGCTTCAGAGTTGTATATGTGAAAGCTCAAAGATCTCATTATGGAATAAGATGACAGTTTCCATCTATATGTTTTTAAGAGAATTCATTTACGCCTCTTTCTTGAAGTTTTTTTTCCCCCGAGATGGCTACCTTGTCTGTTTGCTCGTTGTTTTTGCTTGCTGTTTGCACTCGTTTTTTTGTTCATTGCTTGCATGTTGTTTGTCTTCTTTAGGAGGAACTGAACCCGGGACCTCCCACGTGGGAGGTGGGTGGTCAACTGTTTGAGCCACATCTGCTCCACTTTAACAATTAAAAAAAATATATTTTTAAACTTTTTATTTCAGTGTAATGCATTGTAAGTTTACAGAAACATCATGCAGAAAGTACAGCTTTCCCATTTAACCTCCTCTCATACACAGTTTTCCCTGTTATTGACATATTGCATTCTGTGGTAACTTTGTTACAATTTATGAAACAATAGCCCACTGTTTACATTAGAGTTTACTCTTTGTGTTTTATTGTACAGTTCTATGGGTTTTTGTGTGTTTGTGTATGTAGGAAATTATATACAAATTAAAATTTCCTTTTTTATACCTTTTCAAAAACTAATAATATCCAAGATTCTTTATCATGGCTACAAGGCATGATATAAATAGGTCTATGGCCACCTCACCAACCTCATTTCCTGCCATTCTTCGTCTCCCTCACTCTGCTTTAGCCATTCTTGGTGTATCTCTGTTCCTGTCACTCAAAGTATGATCTTACTTCAGGGCCTTTGCACTTGCTGTTCCCTCTGCCTGCAGTGCTTTTCCTGTTTATTAACTTAACTCACAATCCTTTCATTCAGGTCTCAGTCCAAATACCCCCTCCTCAGAGAGGACTTCCCTGACCACCCAATCTAAAATAGCACCCCTTGTCATCTCTATATCTTTATTTATTTATTTTTTAAAATAAACTTTACTTTTTAGAACAGTTTTAGATTTACAGAATTATTGGGAAGATAGTACAAAGAGTTCCCATGTACCTTACACCCAATTTCCCCTATTAACCTTACATTAGTATGGTACCCATGACTTTTTTTTTTATTCCCATCCCACCCCACCCCCGACCCTGCCGTCTGCTTTCACTGTCTGTGCTCCGTGTCTATTCATTGCACGTTCTTCTGTGTCTGCTTGTCTTCTTTTCTTGTCTTCTCTCTTTAGGAGGCACTGGGAACTGATCCTGGGACCTCCAATGTGGGAGAGAGGCATCCAAATCGCTTGAGCCACCTCAGCTCCCCGGTTTGTTGTGTCTCTCATTATCTTTCCTCTGTGTCTCTTTTTTTGTTGTTGTTGTTGCATTATCTTTTTGCATCAGTTCACGGTGTGGGCTAGCTCTCCGAGGCGTGGGCCATTTTCACCTTCACCAGGAGGCCCCGGGAACTGAACCCGGGATCCCCCATGTGGTAGACGGGAGCCCAGTCACTTGAGCCACATTTGCTTCCCTACAACTTTATTTTTAATTTGTTGTTCTATCTCTATGTGATAAGTAGGAAATTTATGTTAATTACACACACATTTAGTACTACATGCCAGGCACTATTCTAAACACTTTACATATATTGACATAACTAATCTAAATAGCAACCCTGTGAGTTAGGTATTATTCCTATTTTAAAGATGAGAAAACAGACACCAGATGTTAAATAACTTCTATAAGCTTCTACAACTAGTAATTGAACAGAGATGGGATTTGAACCAAAGTGGTTAGGGTTTAGAGTTTACTATATCATACTTTTCTCATTATAAATGTATATTATCTGTATAAAATATACACATATCATGTACGCGCTTGTTTATTGTCTGTCTCCTGCTATGGGTTTAATCTCCCCAAGGGCAGGAATGTTATTTTGTTCACTGCTCCCCAAGGCTTAGACCAATGTTTGGCATGCATTAGGTTTTCAATAAAAATGCGCCAAATGAATGAATTAATGGATTCCTTGTATATTCTTTAAAAATGCTATCAGTTGTTTTTCCCCATGTGCTTTGTTGTACCTGAAAAGCATAGCTAGCCAAATGGAGAAGTTACATTGAGTAGATTCTCAGTAATTATTTATTTAGTGGGCAATGATTTGTGAGCTCTCTGAGGATGGGTACCCGTGACTTGCTTTATTTCTCTATCCCCCACAGCACCTTGCTCACTACTGGCTCTCAAACCTATTGTTGTAATGGAAGAGAACAAGAATGTTTTTGTTGAGTGAATTTAGCCCACTATGTTGTGGCAATGAGTAAGTGCACTTGTTTTTGCAGAGGTATGCAAAAAACCGAGTGTGCAAATTCCAGGCCAAAGGCTATATGGAAGAGATACCATTTTCATTATCTTTTATTTTTTTAAATCCTGTGCACCAAAAAAGATCATTTTTCTCAGGATTTAGAGTTGGTTTACACGGTGTTTTAAAAAATACCCACAATCTCCCTCATGGTTCTTCTCTTCTTTAAGAAGTCCTGTAATGTAAAATGCATCTTCCCACTCTCAGCTTTTAGAAGAGCCGGGATTTCAGAGGTCTGCACGGTTCCAGGCACAGAGACATTGCTCCATAAATGATTACTGAATTACTGAATTATTTTATTAATTGTTCTCTTTAGATATCGCTATGGGGATCTCAGGTCCGTGATGGGTTGTCTTTCTAACTGGGATCCAGCTGTTGGCTCAACATACTGTTTTTCTCTCTAGTTTCAAATATGCTTAGGAGAGCCCTCCCAGGTACCCTTTTCACCAGATTACCATCAAAATGCAGGTCAGAGGCAAAGAAGACCAACATCTATTGAAAAGCAGCTTCAATACATTAAAAAGTACCCTGGTGGCCTTTAAGAGTTAATGTGCTTTTTAAAACAGCTCATTTATACAGTGGGCTACTTCCGCTCACTGTGGCACCCTGGATCACATTATGCAGAAGAGTAGATGGAGCACACATAGAATAGGCGATGGCTGGGCTTAGTTGTGACCTTATTCTCACTGATAAAGACAAATCTCATAATTCGCTGGTAGCAATGTCAGTCTTTTATCTCCTTCTGGACTCATGAGGATACCAGTCACATCTACTGAGTCTTTTCCAGGTGTGGCAAGGAAAGTCGGGCAGCCAATCATTACAAATGTGACTCAATCATTTGCATTCAGAAATCTTGTTGGTTAAAAAGCAATAAAAGTGTTTGGGGGCTTTTTTTTTCACTCTATAAAAAATGGTTCACTGGTGAAATATACGCCTTCACTCATGGCACAGAGCTGCTGTAAAAAATAACATTTGGCAGTGGGAAGTGGGACTTTTGCTTGAGGAAATGATGTGTATATATTTGTACATTTCTTCGATGACCATGGACACTTGTCAATGCTTTTGCATTCCAAAGACTTGTATGACTAAAATTTGCTATGTTGTGTGGGTCTCAATTTTTAAAGTGTATGTGAGGGGGGAGTGGATATGGCTCAAGCAATTGAGCGCCTGCCTCCCACGTGGGAGTTCCTGGGTTCAGTTCCCGGTGCCTTCTAAGGAAAAAACAGACAATGAGCAGACAATGAGCAAAAATCAACGAGCAGACAATGAGCAAAAACAATAAACAAACAGACAAGGCAGCCATCTAAGGGGGGAAAAGTGTGTATGAGGATTTGTAAAGCATGGGATTGCACAATGAGGCCATAAGAGGAACCAGGGGACTGGAGTAGTAGAATGATGACATTAAGTGAAGTATTTAATTTGACTCACACACCAGTCTTTCCCCATGCTCTCTGCCTGCTGTCTCCCTCTTAAGAGTCTTGGTTGTCCACGTCTGCTTCTGCCCTTTGTTCTGTTCTCTGAGTCCTGATTTTGCCCAAGGAGGCCAACTGAGGGCCAAGAGACCCAGGCAGGGCCTCAAAACACTGAGCAGATTCCAGGAGATCCAGAGTTGCTCAAAGAAAATGAAGAGACAGCATAGGAGTGGGGGAGCCGAGTGTTCCCGAGTTGCTGAAGGCTGCTTCCCCCTGCTGGGGCATAAATTCAGTAGGGGGGCCTAGATATTTATTTCCAAAGCAGTAGCTGCATCTTCTTTTATGCTCTGCGCTGTGCTAAGTATGATGTTGGCATTGGATAAATGTTAATAGCAGCAGCCGTCACGATGATGACAATAATAATGCGGTGACACCACCTCCCATATGCCAAGGGAGTTTAAAAGCTTTACCATTTCTCGCGATTGAGGTGAATGTACCCAGAGGTAGTAGGGTTCTTTCTCCAGTAGATCCCAACCCTCTGGGATTTTTCCTGTCCTCTCACCTGCTTGGAAAGGCTGGGGGCAGGGGCGGGGCATAAGGAAGAGGTCCCAGAAACCAGGGCTTCCTGCATAGTCCATTGTTCTGAGCATGTGCAAGCGTCCCTTGCATGTCTGCCTGCCAATCAGACCCCTCTGTCCGCCGAGACCCTTAAAAGAAACAATTGTGACACCTTCATTTTGATTCTCATTTATCGTCCCACTTCAGGATTGTGCGTTTTACATGAGCTACACCAGAGCTTCTTCCTTCTCATTTCACTCATAATTAAGGACAGTGGGGGGTATCCTTCGGTCTGATTTTCTTATCATTTTAATTACACTGAACTTGGCTTAAAACAGGACCCATCTTAGTGCTAAGATGTGTATTTTTCTGGTTCGGTGGGTATTTTTCCCCTTGCACACGTCCAAGAAGATGACGCAGCTGTGAGACGGCCCTTCTCTGAGCACTAAGCTTCTCCAAACTTGCCTGGCCCTGGGCAAAGGATGAGGAGCCAGGTGGAGAGAGCCCTGTATCCCCAGGACGCCTGGCACGCAGCCACAGGGAGCACCCATCACAGCGGGAAACCAGACTTGGAGTGGCCAGCTCCAGGAGCTGTCCCAAGAGAATGCAGTGGCAGTCGTCTCTAAAGGTGAACGATGTAGAAAGACAGTCATCATGTCATTTCTCCTCCTCCTCCTCTTTATCCTGGATCTTAGTCTAGCATTGCCGTCCTCTGCTGCCTAGAGGCCACACGATGCAGTGGTACAAGAATATGAGCGTTGGTGGCCAAGACCTAGGCTTGAATCTCAGCTCGGCCAATTACTGATGATACAGACAGTCAATTTACCCTTTGAGCTCTGGGGTCTTGTTCCATAAAAGGGGGTTCATGATACCTTCTTGGCAGGGTGACCTGAAGGATGCATGTGGTAGTGAAAGCTACACGTGTAGCATGAGGCAGGGGCTGCGTAAATGTACGTTGCCCTCTTTCCCTTTCAAGATGGGAGTGGATGAGTACTTGAAAGGATGGGCAGATATTTGAAGGGCTGAATAATAAATGTTGTAGCTCCTTGCACGACACAGGCACACACACGTGCACACTCTGCTGTCCCTACCCCGTCCTTTTTTCATGCTGTTTTTCTCCTGCATCCTCCTCCAGGGTGTTTACCTGATCATTTCCAGCCTACATCCATCCTTCTCAATTCTGTGTTCCTTTTGTATTTACTGCCCTAACCACACAAGTTAACATTTCATCGTAAACCCTCATGGTTTAATATTAAAATCTCCTCTCTCTAACAAGGTAAGCAACTTGGAAAGGGACTAAGCTTGATTCTTTATTCAGCACAGAGCCAGGTGTGTGGGGAAATGTTTAATCATTGATTATTAAGCACCATGCCATTACCAGTCCTACCTAAGGGTGGAGACTGTATTTTATAGGTTTTAAAAAAATTTTTGGTATTGCCACAGCAGTTTGCTCAGTGCTAAGCACATAAATATTCACAAGTATTCAATAAATACTTGCTAGATTAAAATTAACTTTTGTTGTTGGGGGATGGGTTGGAGGGGTGGCTAGCCATTGACACAAGGAGCATAGCAAGAGACCTGGGTAGTAAACGCTGAGTCTACAGGAGGAGATGAAATGTCTGGGATTTGGGGAAGACAAGTGCAACCTCCCTTCATAATAGCTTGTTACTATGACCTGGTAGGGCAGAAAGAGCTCTGCATGGGCGGTGGAAGGCTTGGCTTCTGGTCTCCATTGGAAGAGCTATTTGATAACACCTGAAAAAATTGAGTTCCCTCTGGACTCAGGAAATTTGACTTTGAAAACTTTTCACCTCTCAATGGCCCTAATGACAGCTCCCACCTTTGTTTTGATCTTGGCCCATAATCCTTAAATAGACAAAACTTCCAAGGAAACTGATTTACCTTGGACTGAAAGTCAATGGGACTGCCTCAACAATATGAAATTAGGCCTCAGGGAGGGAAAGGCAGTTACTTTTCAATTATCCACAGGTTGGAGGGAGCAGTGGGAGTTGCCCTGAGAAGGTGACCCCTGTGCCCCTATGTGTGATCGGAACCTCAGCAGGATCTCCCTCTCAGGACTGCTCTACCACCCCCACCCACCCCCGCCACTTCCCTGAGCTGTCACGAGGCCTGTGGCTCTGCCTTCCCAGGCAGGCAAGGCCTTCTGCTTGTGTGTTCAGCCCTGTCTCCATCCTCTTCCGAGTCCCTGGGTGAGGCAGCCCCTGCTACTGGCACCCAACATGTTTCCTGACCTTGGGAGCTCAGTTCTGTAGGACTTTATGTCTCTAAGTGTCCACTTAACAGAGCAGACTCTATAGGAGCTGAGGAGCTTGCAGGCTGGATTAAAATAAAAAATAAAATAAAATAAAATAAAACAGCAAAGACATAGCCTGAAATTCTGACCCTGAGCCAGCTGCGTGCTGTTCTGGTGGCAACATGCATGGGTGGTCTTAAGCATACAGAACCAGGGGTCAGAGTAAGCCCTGCTTTCTTTTTGTTGTTCCACACAGCCTTGTTTCTCCTAAGCCCAGCCTGATTTCTTTCAGCCTTCCATGGCACTATCCCAACAGTGAAGGGCAGGAATCCTTCCAGCCAAGCTCGGTGAAAGTTCCAGGGCAGCAATGGAGCCATCCCGGAGGGGGTTCTCCAAGCTTACAGCCTGCACATCTTCATATATCACAAAGCATTCTCTGCAAGGGAGTCAGACAAGGAACGTTATTATTATCATCAATCACCCAATATTGAAGAAACTGAGGCAGCTGAGAGAAGGGAAGGCTGCCCGAGCTGGCTTATCCAACGGGGCGAGGAGGAGGCAGTGAAAATGCCCAGCTCCCTCTGCCAGGGGCTCGGGGGTGAGGAGGTGAAACAGATGGCATGCACGGCCTGGCCTGTGGGAGCCACATTTCAAATCAGGCACCCCACCATGGCCATTTCTTTTCAGGTCCCTAAATCAAATACATTTTGATTCAATTTGGAAGTTCTGGATTAGTAGAAGGGAACGAGGTTTAAAAGAGGTCAGCTCTATTACTCAGTGTTATTAATGATGTTGTCGGCCATAAAAATCTCAAAAAACTAGGAAACTAATAAATTTTACATATTGAAAAATCACAGATGGATCAGGCAAATGGATAAATTCTTAAAAGTATTTAATATCTGTTAAGAGGACAGAATGATAAATTCAATATTGAAAACCAATATCAGATTCACAATTACAGGCCATTTATCATAACCAACTGCACAGACAGCCTCTTATTGTGGGGAGCATGGCGTGATTCATAAGCAGAGACCCGGAACAGGTCCATATGAAATGAGAAATAAATCTGCTTTACATATTGGAAACTTATTTCTACTTCCTATCTTTATTGCCAACAATAATGTTAGCTTTCAAGAACAAATTGTTACACATTAAACCCATGCATAATGAGCCCAATTGAGTCAAAAACTTCCCTAAAAAGAGCTTTAAATTATTCTAAATTGGGATATTAGTTTTAACTCTAATTCCTCTGAGAGGACCCAGCAATCTTATAGTAAGTTTCAGCACTTAGCCAGAGAGACAGTTTCCCAGGTTGGGCCCCAGCATTCTGGATTTGTTCTCTTTTCTTCCCCCAACTCCCCTGAAGAATTGAGAATGTCATGCTAAAGACCAAACATAATATTTAACAAATGTGTTAGTTAGGGTCTTATTTATTCTTTTGATTTTAAGAGGAATAAAGTCCTGCTTTCTCTGGATCTATGAGTGCCTATGAGTAAATGAGAGTGTTTGAATTCGGACCCTTGCATGTCATGGCCAGCTTGCCAGCTCAGGACATCCTGAGATCAAGAGGCTGGGAGGTGATTTGGCTGTGACATCGCTCATCCTGTTGACCACCCCGGGTGGCCCAGTTGGCATGTCTGTCATCGAGGTGTAGAAAGGATTTTTAATTTTTTTTTCTGATTTCAAAAATGAGATGATGAACAAATGTAGAAAATGTGGAATGTGTAAGGGGTTCAAAAAGCAATTCTAACCCCTCCATAGAGGCTACTGCTAATTACATTTTATGTTTCTTTTTAAAAAAAAAACTTTATATTGTAGTAATATATATATATATCAAAATTTCCCATTTTAATCATTTTTATTAATTGGTGGGTATTAAGTTACATCTAAAATATCGTGCTGTCATCACCAACATCCATTACCCAAATTTTTCATCCGCTCAAACAGAAATTTCACTCATTAAGCAATAACTCTCCATTCTCCTCAGCCTCTCCCTGTCCCTGGGTGACTTGTAATCTACTATCTGTCTCTATGAATATGCATATTCTAGCTATTCATATAAGTGAGATCATACAATATTTGGCCTTTTGTGTCTGGCTTATTTCATTTCATTATGTAGTGAAGGTTCATCCGTGTTGTAGTATGCATTAGAACTTCATTCCTTTTTACAACTGAATAATGTGGTATGTTTGCCTTGCCTTGCCTGTCTTTCTGCCTGTCTGTCATTCCTATGCATTTGCTCTTCACATAGTTGAGATTATACATACACAATGTTCAATTTTCTAGCCTATTTAATAATTTTAAATTATTCCCCCACTTAAAACTTTAACCCTTTCTTAATGTTGGACACTTAGGTTCCTTCCAACTTTTTTCTATTATAAATGACATGGCAATAATCATCTTTGTGCATGCATACTTTGGGTGAATTTCTGATTATTTCTTTAAGATTTGTTCCAAGAAATCTCATTACTAGGTTAAAGAGTATGAACATTTTTAGACTTTTGATATATACTAAGGCTAAAAAGACAATTTTATGTGAAACCCAGGTTCATAAATTTGTTGGTTGTTTGTATAAGCTGCCTCTGCAACTGGGAGGTTAAGATCATGGGCTTTGGAGTCAGCCACATCTGCGTTCAAGTTCCAGGTCAGATATAGACTAGCTGGAAGACATAACCATGCTGAACTTCCATTGCCTCATCTGGAAAACGGGGATCATAATACCTACATCTCAGGGCTTTTGTGAAGATAAAATGCAGCAATGCAAGTCAGGAGCTCAGCACAGTGCCTTCCTGACACACAGCAAACTCTCCAGAAAAGGCAGATACTATTGGTCTTTAGCCATTTTCTTTTGTAATGGAGTCTTATAATAAAGCCTTATAACATGCATCATATATAGAGAAAGGCCTCATATAACTTAAAAACCTTTAAGCTTTAATACTATTCTCTATTATCTCCAGAATAAAATTCTAACTTGTTTTCATTCGATGTCCTTCCCCATCTGAGCCCAGCCCACCTGCCTAACCTTTTTCTCTCTGTTTCCCCTGTAGTTCCTTTTCACTCCAGCTGCATATGACCTGTATCCTCTGCGAGCGTGCCAGGCGCCTCCTATCACCATGCCCATGTCACTTCCCTGTCTCTAGCCTGTCCTTTCCCTTCTTTTTACTGTTTGTTGCTACTTAGGCTTAGCTCAGGTGTCACCACTTTTATCAAGCCTTCCCTGATACCTCCACAGACCAAATGGATATGTGTGTCCTCCGTGCTCCTGTAGCATCTTGCATGTACTTGGGTTGTGGCGTTTCTCACTCTCACATGTTACAGTAGGCAAGGTGTGTTTCAGTTTCCCCCATTAAATTGGGAGCTCTTTAAAGGTCAAGATGATGTCTTATTACTCTTTGTTTTCTTTAGCGCCTACGACAATGCCTGCCACAATAGAAGGGCTCAATGAAAGTTTGTTAAATGTAACATAGGTACGTGGGTAGGATCAAAGAAATCCATAAATGACATTTAAAGGCAAATTGAATTTCAACTGAATTGAAAGCTGATTGGACTTGGAATTTTTATTTATCACGGGATCTTAAATACAAATGCATTTTGTGCAATTGTGAAGTGCTTTCTAAGCTTTGAAACACTTACTGCTATTTGTAGAACATTTCTAGACAAATTACCGAGATTTTAAAATGTGCAAGGACTTTCAGAGGACCCTGTATTAGCATATCTCATGGGAGACTACAGTACACGTCCAGTATATAGATGGGAACACTGAAGCCCAGGAAAGACCATTGAGATATTGGGACTCTGGATTCCCTGTCTAAACTTAAATAAAATTATCATTAAAACTGATGTTTAAAACTGTTCTCATTTTGACTCTACCCACCACTTAACTAGTCTGGTAAAATATCTGGGTCGTGTCTAATCGTCGATGAGCACTGTCATCATTATTTTTGTCTGTTTGACTCACTGCTGGATCCCTGGCACCTGGAACAGTGCTTGGCACATCGTAGGCACTCGATCAATATTTGCTAAATGATCAGATGAATCAGCACTCACATTTACTATGACTCAATCTGCAACCACTTGGGGTTGTTTAGTACAACTTGACAAATCTTTCTAGGGTGCTTTCTATGTTCCAGACACCGCACAAAGAATCCAAGGGTACAATGATGAATAATATATAGCGCTTGTCTTCAGGATGCTCAAGGTCTGGTGTGGGAAGCAGACACATATCCCATAAATGCATTATTCTGTGGTTAGTGATGAGAGAGGCCCATGCATGTAGTTCCAGGGAACATAGAGGAAGGGTGTGTGGTCCATCCCAGGGGCTTCAAGGAAGACTTCTTAGGGCAGAAGATGAGCTGAGCCTTGCTGGATGAGCAACAGTTAGGTTGAAGCAGAGGAGACATCACCGGCAAAACAAAAGTACGACATAGCATTCATTAATTCATCCAATACACCTTTGTTGATGGTCTACTACGTTCCAGGTCTTAGGGGCTTGGTGTATGGTGGCGAACAAAGCCACGTCCCTCCCCTCATGGTGCTTACATTCTAGTGCATACAGGGCCCACAGGCCTGTCAGCATTGCTGGAGGGCTGGTAGCAGAGGGGGCTGGAGGGGAGGAGGATAGCTTGTTTGCTTTATGTGTGCGAGTTGAGTTGATACGACTTCTACAAAGTATTTGAGGCATTTAAAATGTGAATCTTGAAGTCTCTCCTGAGGAGGAGATGCTTCTGCTCCCCTTCATCTCCTCCTGGTTGCTGCAGGGAAAGTGCCGACTGTGCTGGAGAGAAGAGGATCCTACCCTCTCCTAGGAATCCCCCTGCGTCGAGTCAATAATTTGGGTTGTGATGCAAGGCAGTGAGCCGAGAGCCTGACACATAGTAAGAACTTCATAAATGGTTGTTGAATAAAAACAGGTGTTACTGAGCAACCAATAAAATGATGACTTTATCTGCAAAAACAATGTTTAAGATCCCTTTGAACTTTGATTTTAGTCTAGAAATAAATGGCATTATAAGATTCCTGGAAAATGAGTTGGCTCCTACACCAACACTCTGTTCAACTCAAGGCAAAGGGTAAACAGCCTCAAGGAAAACCCATGTGCCTGTTTTCAAAGTCCAGCCATCTATCCATTCATCTAACATTAGGCCAGGCGCTGTGCAAGACCTTGGAGATATAGAGATAACTTTAAGGAATTCACCATCCAATGGAGGCAGGTAGATCTGTAAACAGATAATCAAACTCCAGTGAGAAAGTGCTGACAGGTAGGTAAAGAGGTAGAGTGAGGGGGCCAAGAAAGGCCTTGTGGATGAGCAGAGTTTTAAAGGAAAACTCTGAAAGAGTTTGGAAGAGGATGGGAAGGGCATTTCAAGCAGTGAGAACGGCAGAAAAAAATCAGGGGCCAGAACACTACAGTGAATTTGAGATGTGCAGGTAAACTGTTATGGTTGACATGTAGGATTTAAAGGTCAACAGATTATTGAAGATGGGGAGAGGGAAGAAGTGTTTAGAGGTATAATTTCTCCAATTATCTGTTACAACTAAAATGAAAATAATATATGAAAAGAAGTATAGCTATACTAAATTAAGTCAGAAGGCTACTTGCCACCTAACAGTTTTATTGTCATTACTATTCTCTGTGCAGCATTCATTTACATTTGCTTTGGACCCCAAATCAAAGCAAATAAGAACATGACAAAGGTGTATCAGTGAGATGAATTATTTGATGGAGAATGCATTTGCTCTCTTTTGTGAGTAAGCAGTTTATATCCTGCTGGGTTTCAGCCTGCTGTGGCACAAGGACTATTTCCAATGATTTAATTTTGGCCCCTACCAAACTACATTTTATAATTACTTATTAGCCAAAGAGCATCAATAATATAATTGTAACTTATGTAAAATCCACACATATGGATATGCTAAGCTCATTCATTGATTTCCAGAATCTCAAATTCTCCAAGGACTTCTATGAATCCACATGATGTTTCTGAAAGCTGTATTTTGCAACCATTTCTCTTATTCTGTTAAAAAAAAAAAGATGCAGAGTTCCTCCTCTTGGACAAATTGGTCTTGGATAAAGTATATCACACAAATTGCTTCCAGATCATCCTGTGCTTGCTGGGAAGACTAAGGGTGTAAGACACGGGAAAGACATGGGATGCATTTCACAACATCATATTTGGCCTTTTTCCCCCTTTTTCTGGTAAACATGGAGGAAGGGGACTGAGGGACTCCGTCCAACTTTGCCTGGATGCAGTGAAATTCAGTGTCTAAATACTACATTTCCTGGAACTGCATAAGAACCTATGTCATAACAGTAGAGCGTCATAATAAATAATAGTGTAATAATGGCATGATGATAACCTATACTTTAAACAAACACATGAAAATGTAGAATGGAGAGATCTCCAGCACTAGCTTCTGAGAATGAGTCACAAACTCAATTCTCAATTCAAAGCAATTGGCACTTCTGACTATACACAAATAGATCTCAACCAATCTCATTTAATATTCAATCTATATTCAAAGTTATTAAATATTGAACACAATTTAAAAAATACAACCAAGCTAATCAAGATTTTGATTGGGATTGTGGGTTCATAAAAAGCTTGTGAAAAGAGTCATTCCATTTGGGTTTAATTCTGATCCTCCACCTCCCTCCCCTTGTTTTTCAGTGAGTACAAGAATTGTATTATATGCGTGTGTAGGCATTTTGGGTTGTATTGGTGTGTACGTTGACGTGTTGGGTTATTATCTCTTAGTAATTTGTGTCCTGGGCAGGATTGTTGCGGGGGGTTAGATTTGAGGATGTGTACAGGGTATATTGTATCAGCGTGTGCCATGTAAGCAAATATAATACTTGTGAGTTATCTTGAGACCCTGGTTGCATGGTTTCTCCTCTGTATCTTGTCAATGGCTAGGACCACAGGGATCCCACAGTCACCTATAATTCTGGGGGTGGTATCCAAAGGTCACCTGCTCTCAGGGTTGTGTAGGGTCTGCATGTAGAGAGTGAATGCCTCCTTAAGTATTGGCCCAGAGCCCCTTGCTTGTCTTACCCCAGTCCCAGCAACTGCAGTGCAAGACACTATAGTACCAAGAAAAGAGCTTTGAAAGGCCTGAGTTCAAATTCGGGTCCTTTCTCTTATGGCTATGAATGTTACCCTCTTGGACCCTCAGTTTCCCCCTCTTTAAAAGTGAGATAGGGAAGCAAATATGGCTCAAGCAGCTGGGCACCTGCCTACCACATGGGAGGTCTTGGGTTCAGTTCCCGGTGCCTCCTAAAGAAGACAAGCAAGACAGCGAGCTGACGCGACGGGCTGGCGTGGCGAGCTGATGCAACAAGATGGTGCAACGAGATGACGCAACAAAGAGGCACAAAAAGGAAACACAACGAGAGACACAACAAGCAGGAAGTGGAGGTGGCTCAAGGGATTTGGCGCCTCCTTCCCACATGGGAGGCCCCGGGTTTGGTTCCCAGTGCCTCCTAAAAAAAGACCAGCAGACACAAGTACCAACAATGAGGGGAGGGGGAGAAATAAATAAATAAAATATATCTTTAAAAAAAAAAGGCGGGGGGAGGATAATAGTGCATGGTATAGAGAATTGTTGTGAGATTTAAATGAGATTGTGAGTGCACTGTATTAATAAATTGTAGATATTTTACTTTTTGTTTTTAAACAAGGCCAGGCGCCATGCTAGGCTTTATAATAGATATGAAGCTAAATAAGATATGATACTGTAGCCGTTTGGCAATTTGGTGTAATTATGAATTCCAAAAATATAATTGGATCATGCTTGTAATCTGATCTGTTAATCTGGGCATGATTAAGTTATGATTAGGGCGTTGACTGGGCCACGTCAGTAGGGCATTGAGCCCCACCCCTTGGTGGGTGGGGAATCGAATATAAAAGGCAAGGCAAAGGACAGAGGGGGCAGTTTTTGAGAAGCAGTTTTGATGTTGGAGTTTTGATGTTGGAGAGAAGGCCCCAGGAGAAGAGAAGCGAGCTGTTTGCCTGATAGCCTACAGCTGACCTTGTGGAGGAAACAGAGGAGCTAAGCCCGGAGAGAAACACAGCCCAGGGAAGAGAGGAACCCAAGAAGCCTGAACCCTGGCAAACGTCGGCAGCTGTCTTGCTCCAACACGTGGCAATGGACTTTGGTGAGAGAAGAAACTTATGCTTTTTGGCCTGGTAACTGTGGACTTCTACCCCAAATAAATACCCTTTATAAAGACCAACCCATTTCTGGTATTTCACATTAGCACCCCTTTGGTTGACTAAGACAGATACTGACCCCAAGTCCTTTAGTGTCTGATGAGAGACATTCTCACAACCACTGTAACGTATCTGATTTCACTTGATGGGTTTAAAAGACCCCACAAGTTCCAAAATCTTTCATCACTCCACAATTCCAGTTATCCCTGGCACGTGTTCTGAGGGTGTTTCTCTCTAGGGCTTTGAGCCAGGACTCTGTAGAAAGAAGGAGAGGAAAAGACTATCCCCCAGGAAGGAAAGGAGGGAGAAGGAAGGAAGACAAAGGGGATTCCCTGTATACCTGAGTGTGGTCTGAGCTCTGGACACTCTGTCCAGTGTCCAAGCCTTCTTACAATTTATTTCTAACAAGGAGGAGGTCCTCCCACTTGGGTCACCAGAATTTTGGCTGCCTTACATCTGATCCCAGGTCAGGTTGAAGTGTGCAAAGGGTGAAAAGGAAGCTGGGTCTCATGCAATTTCACTGAAGAAGAGAGGCTTTGGAGAGAATGGGTGGGTGGGAGCTTGGGCTAGGAAGCCAATTCTGCTTGGGCTCCACTTACTTTCTGTGTGACCTTGAGCCTGGTAACATTCTACTCCCTGAGCCTCGGTTTTCTCTTCTGTAAGATGTGGATAATAGCAGTGCTTATTATCTCATTATTATCCCCATTTTACAGATGAGAACATTGAAGCATAACTGAGATTAAGTAAATTGCTTGTGGTCATATATCTAACAAGTGATGGAGCCAGGATTCAAACTCAGCTATCTGCATCCAGGGCCCCTGCACTCAAGTGCCTCTCTCTACTCTCTTTTATTGTTTTGTTGCCCCAGAGTATAAGCTTTTT
>JAQZBX010018393.1:0-19000 GCA_029593785.1 Cabassous unicinctus | reverse complement strand
TGTGTGACACAACACCTGCAATGGATATACACATCCTGGGGCCTTGCTACTGAGCATGGACCACAGTTCACATAGAGTATAAGCTTTTTGAGAGCAGGGCTTATATGTCAGAACAGTGGATTTCTGTCTTAGATTATGCTCTTAGATGAGTAGCCCAGTCTTAGATGTTATTATAACTTTCAAAATACACTCGTTGCAGCTGAGTTGAATACAAACAGAAGTGGCTTGGGCAAAGCAGAGCCTCCCATAAGCAGGTTCTCTGGAACTGGCAAGTGGGTGATTGATCACCGGCTCCAACGTGACCCCGAGCCGACCCTCAGAGATGTTTGCTAAAAGTGTTCCTGGCTCTGTTGGGACATGTGTCCTTGGAGGCCTGCCATCTGGGTGGGGAAGGTGCGTTGCTTTATAGATCGGTGTAGCTTTTTAGAGTATGGCAGGAAACCAGGCAATCCCCAGCTCAGCGTGGAGGGGGCTAGCAACTCCCAGACACACAATTCACTCCTGGCAGTGTGTACGTCAGTGTGAGAGAGAGATGGTGTGAAGGTTGCTTTACTTGCCTTTGCTTGTTGAGATGGAGTGGGAAACTTACCCCGGAAGACCTGCCTAAAGAGATGAGGGTGAAACGCAGTGTGGAATTTGGGATTCATAATTTAAAAGGGAATGTGGAGGGAAAAAAAGGGAATGTGAAGATGAAAAACAGATATGTAAAAATCTACCTTGTATAACCATCCCGGGAATCATGTGCTTTTTACGTGCGGGAACTGTGCTACGTGCTTCAGTGCATTATTTGATCAATCCTCACAGGGCTCACAGTTCTGTTATCATTCCCATTTTAATGACAGGAAAACTGAGATTAGAAATGTTAAGTGCCTGACCAATGTCGCAGTAGGTGGTGGAGCAGGAATGCAAACACAGAAAATTAGACCCCAGTACCCAGGCTTTTAGCCTTTGGCATCTATAATACCCACAAACTGCAGCACCTCAGAGCTGGAGAACCCCTTAGAGAACATCTAATTCCTCCTCTTTATAGTCAGGTGAGGAACCTGAATGCCAGAGAGGGGCAGTGATGGACTAAAGCCACATAGCTGCTTGATGGCAGCCCAAAGATATGAGGCAAGGAAGATTCTAGGGTGCAAAACCTAAGGAGGTACTGATTTTCAGGTGCCGTCCTTGCACTTGAATGACCCTGAGAGTGAATGCCTCCCTAAATTTTGTGCCTTAGATGTCTCACTTGCCTCACCCTACTTCCAGCCTTGACCAGCTGCTTCTAGTTTTGTGGTTTGAGCAGAGGACAGGCACAGATATATTTGTTTAGTTTGATGTCCCAAGGTGAGGTACTAGGAATATTTGTGTGTTTTGCCAACACCCCAGTTGAATGGCAGGGGCTGGCCCTATGGAACGGAAATTCTGCTTCTGGCTGGTACCATGGAAGGGACGGTACTTAAGGCAGACAAACTGTGGTCCCAAGGGGAGAATCCCCTCGCTATTACAGATGAAATTAGGAGGATCATGATCCTGTCTTGACTAAGCAGGACCACACTGTGGGGTCCATGGGAACCCGACACCCTACGTATCTCCTCTGGACTCCACTGGGCTGAAATGGGGAAGTTCCAGGAGAGGCAGAATCTTCTAGAGGGGGCTTGCCCCATCAGTCCCAGAATGCAAGCCACAGTGGATCATGGGCATTTGTCCAGGGAGGGTTAGGTGATCAGACACATTTACAGATAGCATTTCCCAAAGCCTCAGACAATATGCATGCTTTATTCACACAAAAAAAGGTCCTCCCCGGGTGTGTACTTCCAACTTTTCCCAAGACTGGGGCTATCCACTCCTATTTTAGTTCAAGGAGAAAAGGACACAAACCACAAAGCAAAGTGTCCTGCCACCACTCCCATCCCTGGTAAGCTAGGGGGAGAAGGCCTCCTCTCCATGGTCCTAGGGGTGGGGGCACAGGGAGGGGCAGAGAGAGCCTGGTAGGAGTGGACCCACTTCTGGCACCCCTCAAATTTCCCTGGTCAGGTCAGCGGAGGAACTCTGTCCAGTTCTACACAGAGGGTAATGGTCTAGGCCCTGCCTCTGGAGTAGACCTCAGCAAGGCAAGTTCCTTGCTGTCTTCTTTCTGGGACTCAGTTTCCTCAACTTCCAAGGCGCTGCTCAGCCCAGCTTGCTTCTGGGGGCCCGACATTCTGAGTTCTTTGCTTTCTTGCCTTTTTTTCCCAGACGTTTCTTGAGACCTTCCTTGGCTCTTGGCTCTAGTCTCGAGTCCTGGCCTGTCCCTCTGTGTCCTGGGCCTGCTCCGAGCAGGGCCCGAGTGAGCCCCGGGACCCCCTCGAACCCCGGAGGGATCCCCCATCCCGAGCAGGGGGAAGGAGGCCACTCGGACTCACCAGGAGGGAGCCGGAAAGTGTGGGAGAGGAAAGGGAGTAGAGATGGGAGAAGCTTTAAAGGAGGACAAAATAGAAAAGAAAGAGCTAGGGGTTAGAGAGAGAAGGGGGAGGAGCGGAGAGAAACGAGCAAAAGAACCAAAAGAGAGAAGAGAGAGGAGGAGCAGGACGGTGAGAAGAGATGCTGGAAAGGGTTGAGTCTGAGAAAAAAGAACCCAAAGGAAAGCTGGAGAGAGAGACTGAAAAATAGGAAAAAAAGGAGCGAGCCAGCGAGAGCGAGACCAGGGTCTGAAAGAACTGAAGAGGGAGAAGGAGAGAGAGAAAAAAGAGGGGGGTGTGAGGGAGAGGAGGGAGGGAGCCGCGAGCTGGGAGGAGGGAGGCTGGAATGGAAGGAGAGAGGGAGGGCCGAGGGACAAAGGGGGTGGGGGCTGGCTCGGCAGCAGCAGCCGCCGCGGCTCCAGCCGCCCGCCTGCTCGCTCACTGGCTCGTCGTGCCCGCCGCACGGCCGTGGGCTGCTCGCAGCTCCCGCTCCCGGCCCGGCGCTGCGGAGCGGCTCGGGAGGACAGGACCGCGCGACCCGCCGGCCGAACCCTGGGCCGCCGCGGAAGCAGGTAGGTGGCTTGCCGAGGACCGTGAGGGCGCAGAGCCTCGGAGCCCCTGGGACGCAGGGGACGGGGGTTGGGGATTCCGACCCTGGAGAGGGGGCTTTGTAGCCTCGCGACTAACTTTCCGCCGGCTCCGTGGATCCTCGGCTGCCCTGCACGGGTCCGGGCTGCGGAAGTGAGTTTGGCAAGGGGAGGAGGGGAATGCCAAAACTCGGGGTAGCGCCAGAGGGTCTGGACAGGACGTGGGGCTCCCCGGCGTGGGCGAGTGCGGGGCCTCCCGCCGCTGTCGGGACGCAGAGCCGGCGGCACCTCCACGTGCGGGGGAGGACCCAAGCTCAGCAACACAGCGCAGCTGTCCCGGGGAGGGAGCCTTGGGGAGTCTGGGGACACCTGTCCCCGGACCGCTCCGGGCGCCCCAGCTACACGCACCGCACCGGCTCCCTCCCTTCCGGGGTCTGGACGCATAGCCTGAGTGTGCGCGGGCAGGTCCCCGGCCGGGGCCGGTTGTGCGCCTCGCTGACGCCAGGCTCCAGCCAGTGCCACGCGCGCTTTTGGTTTTTGGAGGCGTGGAACCGAACGTACACTCCATTTCTTTCCGCTCCTGCCGACCCGACTCTCTTCGGAGAAGTCCGGGACCCGCGACAGTCCTGTGGGTTTTCTGCCCAGATGTGCCTCCTGCCCTCGGCGGCGACCCCGGCTGCAGAAGTTAAAAAAGAAGCAAGTCACTCCCTACGTGCGCCTGGAGCGCGGTTCCAAAGTTCCCAACTTCTAGCACGGCCGTGGGCGGTAGTGTTGGAGATGGGTGGTCTTTGTGGCCACTTAGAGCCGCCGAGATCAGCCGCCTTTCTCCTGGACTGGGCTTATTTTCCTAATTTGTAAGAAAAAAAAAAAGGCGATTTAAAAGATATGCAAAGCCGATCCTCGTGGGCATCGAGGTCCGTGAGGGACCGAGTCATCACGGGCCAGCAACCCGGGATTGCAGAGCCCTAGCGTGTCTATTCCCGGAGCCCCTGAGCGGCGGCTGCTTTCTTCCGGACCTGGACTCCAAGGCTCCATCCCCGCTAAACCGCGCTGTGAGGCAAGTCTGACTCGCTACGGCGCGATGGTGCTCTCGGTAACAATATTGCAAAGTGGATCTGTTTCAAGATCGCCCCCTTCTCGTCCCCCTGGAGCGGTTAGAGCAGGGAGGCCGGCGGTGGGTTGGAGGAGGCCTTTGGGATGATTTGGGCTCCCAGCCATCTCAGCCCGCTCTGGCAAGCGGCGCCCAGGCACCCGCGTCCCTCCCGCGCCCTGAGGGGGAAGCAGGGCTTAATGCCGGGCCAGGTGGCGGCGCGCAGCGGCGGGTCCCGCAATCGGTTCCTGCGGGGGGCGCCACTCTGCTCGCTCCGGGAGTAGGGAGGCCAGATTCGCTCGCTGGTGCGGCTTCCTAGGAGCGAGAGGAGCCCTGGCCTCGCAGCCTCCTTTGTAGGAGTGCCGTTGGGGAGTCTGTCTTGAGAGATTTAGCGCAGGTTTGGTGCGACGGAAAGCTGGGGGCTTTGCGGAGAGGGTCAGTCGGCCGTTGTCCCCGGCAGGAGGGTTCTCCGGAGGGCGTTGAACCGACCGCGCGCACTCCATCCTCAGCTTCTCTGGCGGGTGTTCCCTGGTGCTCAGCATACACCACCCCCCCGCCCCCGCTTTGCTTCACATATTGTTTAAGCCGCTAGAAATTGGAGGTCCGCTCCCGCAGTCGCCACCTCTTCTCTCTCCCACCCCACAGACCAGCAAACTGAGGCTTAGAGAAGTGAACGGGATTGTTTGGAGCTTGTCAAGGATGGAAGGGAATGTAAAACAGATCTCCTGACGCCCAGTTCAGGGCTTTTTCTAGTACTCCACGCTGACTTAATGACTTTCTTAGCGCAAGGCAAGTACTCCATCAGGCCTCTGCGCACCCTTGTCAGGCTTGAGGACTGCGTGTGTGAGATTAGAGGCAGTGCAGTGATCATCTCCGACTTTAATTCACTCACGTTAGTTTGTTGCATACCTATCCTGTGCCTGCAGTGGGGGCTGGGAGTAGACAGAACCTTTAGACCCAGCCCTACCCCCGTAATATGCAATCCACGGGAAAGAAGCCATCATAGGTGTTTACAGGTGAAATCACTTCTGTAGTGGGCCAGGATTAGGCGTAGTCCACTGAGAAGGTAGGACCTGAACTGAGTGTTGGGTAGATTTTCAGTTGGTGGTAGTGGTGGTGGTGGGAAGGAGAGGGTTGGAGGTGCACAGGGCTTGAAAGCCCAAGACTTGTTAAGTGGTTGGTTAAAGGACAGCAGAGTCAGGGTCAATGAGAATTTGCCCTTGGGTAGGGCAGCTATAGGAGCCAGCTGCTCAGAATTCAAGCTCAGAACCTGGCCCCAGAGTTCTTTCAGTACTAGATCTAAAGTGAGCAATTGGCTGAGAAGTCAGCACCTGGTGAGCTCTAAGGGTTGTGACTCCAGCTGACAAACATTCAGGGTTTTGCTTCTCTTTTCCCCCTTCCTCATTGTTTCAGTGGTTTCTTTGCCCCTTTCCAACCATGAGCTTTAGAACGGGTTTTTAACAAGGGGTCCCTGAGCTTGAATTGAAATTCAAAAAAGCATTATTCTTGTGAGGAGGGGTTGGTGAAGGTGTGATATATTTATTAAATAATACACAGTATAGTGTGGACTTAGTAAGGGATCTGTGGTTTTCACCTGACTGGCAAAGGGGTCTGTGGAACAAAAAAAGGTTAAGAAACCCTGCTTTAGAATGTAAATACTTAAGTGTTTTTTTACCTACTTTGGGCTGGGTATTTACTCTGCTAGGTATATTTAGTCAACAAATAGTTCTTGAGCACCTATTTTGTACCAGGTCCTGGTCTAAGCCCAGGAGATACAGCAGTGAACCAGACAGGCCAAGCCCATACCTGCTGATGCTGATATGCCAGTAGGCTTCTGTCCTCCACAGGCTTGAAGTCTAGTTGTAGAATGGAAGCAAACACACAAAAGATGCCTGAAAAGTGCTGATATGGGAATATATATATACGCATACATATAATCCTGAGCCTTCTCCTAAGATGAGATTTGGAGATTCTATGGGTTTCCATGACCCCAGATCCTGGTTGCCAGGGGTAACCCAGAGGCAGCTGCATTGATGACCTTAGATATGGCAAAGGAGAATTGCTCTGCAGAGCTCCTCCCAGTCAGGGTGTGGTGGGAAGGAGCTGGTGAATGTTGGCAAATGCTAGGTGTCCATAGAGACTGGTGCCAGGTAACCAAGTGCCTCTTAAATTCCAGCATCCACAGCTGCTTGGTGAGCTCTGGACAGATGGTAAATGGAATCCTGAATCTGCAGATTGGGGCAGTTATGCAGAAAGAAGGGCCCAGCCCCTAAAGAATCCAGGTCCCTCTAATCTCTTGATTCAATTTAAAATGGGTCCCTTTCCTTCCTATTTTGTAGACCAGTGATCCTCAGACTTCAGTGAGGAGGGTTTGTTAAAATACAGATTGCTGGACCTCAACCCCAAAGTTTCTGATTTGGTGGGTCTGGAATAGACCCAATAATTTGCATTTGTAACAAATTCCCAGGCAATGCTTATGCTCTTGGGCCAGGGATCACACTTTGAGAACCACTGTATGGACTATGGGAAAGAGAGTGATTTTCTTGAGACTATGCAATGGGAGAGCCTGGAACAAAGGCTATGATTTAGCCCTAGGAACTCCCAGGGATTTGCCTATTTGCGTCCCCCCACCCCCTCCTTCTATACTCCCGGAGGCCATAGATTAAAAGAATGTTTTATCTTCATCAGCACACGGAGAGAGAGAATATATTGCAATATAATTAGGGAATAAATAGGTGTCGTGTGTTGGATGCAGGCTCCATGCCCTGTGGCTCTGCGGGGGTTTATTATCGCAGTGTTATAATTGAAAAGGTGTCATCGCCTCAGAGAGCCCTTCATGAAACTTTCATAACCTGCCTGGTCATTGTCCAAAAAGCCGTATCTTCTGTATTGAAAAGAAAGAATGGAAGAGACAGAAGAAGAGAGAGATTGTTTCTTCTGCTAATGGGATCATCTGTGTTTCATTTGACAATAACGATAACGTGTTCTTAGGGGAGAGAGAAAAAAATTAAACAGCCGGTGTGAACAGAGAGGGGTTGGTGGAAGTTCACTTTACAGTTTTCAAATCTGTTTCTTGGGCATTTCAAAATGTTTTGAAACTCTGTCTGTCTGTCTCACAGTTGTTTCTGATGTAAGGCCGTGTCTCAGCAGGAGGAGGAAAGGAGGGTTTGGGTTTCAACTTAGCTAGCCAGGTAAACATAACAGCATACTTTATCCCCAATGTGTTAATTAGACCCAAAAGGAAAGAACCGTAAAAGAGTTGTTCTGCTAAATGCTGGCATTTTTCATCTGGATTCTATTTATCGATTGTTTTACAGTCGAGAAGGAGCAAAAATCCATGTTTTTATAGCAAATAAAGCTGGCTGCAGTAATTATGCAGGCTCAACATGTCTGTTCCGGAGCAGGAAGTTGGAATTCAGCCTGACTCTCAAACATGTGGGTGAGATCTAATTGAGAAAGGCATTTCAAAGAACAAATATTTAGGAATGTGGCGTTTTGCTGATGGTCTCTCTGGACCAAGTGCAGTACCTTGCTTTTAGCTTGAGTTTCAGAGGCGGGAGGAGGAGATGGGGAAGATCCTGGTGAGTAGTGTGGAGACCACAGTCCAACTGGGAAGCTGAAATGTGAGGGGCAACCAGTGAGGCCTGGTGTGGGGAAGAAAAGATGCCTTCAGGGACTGTCTGCTCTGAAACAGGTGAGCCAGGGGAGAAGCAATCAAGTATCGATGGAACACTTATTGAATGCTCAACCTTGGGACAGGCACAGGGTAGGACGAGGACTTTTACTTATTAAGATATCTCCCATAATGCTTAGCTTAGGTCTCTAAAGTGACAAGAGCCCTTGATTGGAGTAGGTATCAGTCAGGGCTGCAAGGAACAGAAAACCTGAACTAAACAGGTTGAAACAATAAGGAACTTAGCATCTTCCACAACAAGAGGTCTGGGCTATATCTGCCCCAAGGTTGGCTCTCAGTGGCTCAATAGCATCATCAAAGATGTAGATTCTTTTTGTCTTTCTTTGTTCTCGGAATCATGAGATGGCTGCAACAGCTCCAGGTTGTTACACACTTACAAGAATGTCTAGCGGCGGAAAAGGCGTGAGGAGCTGTTCCCAGAAGCCCCTCAGCAGACTTTTCCATGTGTCTTCTTGGTTGGAATTGTGAATTGCCTGTCTGTGCCTAAACCAATCACTGACAAGGGAATGGGATATCATAATTGGCCTAGAACAATCTTGCTTTGTGTGTTGGGCCTCAGAGAGGTATAGAATTAGGGTGTTTTAGGAAGGAGAAAGGAGTGACCAACAGGGCCTGCTACAGAGTTTAAGACTTGGGATTGAATTTTCTTTCTACCCTTTTAGCCCTCTGACCCTGAACAAAGTATTTCACCACTTTGTGCCTCAGTTTCCTTATCTGTACAATGGGCTTTATTATGAAGATAAATCCAAATCAGCTCAGTAATTACACTTGATGGTATAAGAGAAGTAGAAGATTATTTGAAGATTTGATCTCTGACATTAAAGAATTTGTAGTCGAGTTCAGGAGACATATGAGGACTAGAGTATCACATAACCAGAGAACAGACCTAGAGAGTAAATGTGATGTGCAGACCAGCCATCGTGGGAGGAGTGTGACATCAGTTAGGGAAGGCTTCATGGAGGAGGGTGGTTCATGGTGCCTACTGGAACTACAGCATTCACGTGTGGATGGGTTATGTGCTTGTTCTATCCAATTTGCTTCTTCTCACTTTTCTTTTCTCAGCAATAAAATGGGACTTGTAGGCTGACTCAGGATCTTATCTCTATAATCACAGCCATGGTTCTGGGAGGTAGGCCACAGGGGTTCCCTCGGCAGTCCTGGACTCCTGGTTTTCACTCTTGGATGACCCATCACTCTCTACCTCTCAGGCCACGTTGAGGTTGTTGATGAGACATCATTATTATTATTTGGATGCCCTACTGCCATAGTAAAATCTATATGTCTAAAATGAAGTCTAGGGAAGCGGGTGTGGCTCAATCGATAGAGCCCCCGTTTACCATGTGTGAGGCCCCGGGTTCACTTCCCGGGGCCTCCTTATGAGGGCAGGCCAGCCCGCGCAGCGCGGTGGGCTGATGCAGCAGGACCTCACAGCAAGGGGGAGATAAGCAGACACGGAGAAAACACACAGCGAATGGACACAGCAAACACAAGCAGCAAGGGGGGGATAAATAAATAAATAAATAAATCTTAAAAAAAAAAATAAATAAATAAAATGAAGTCTAAGTCTTCCCATCTCTCAAGCCATCTCCCCCTCCTGGATTTTTGTTTTTGGCCACACCATCTTTCCAGATGCTTGGGTTCTAACCCTTGGCAACATCCCTTGATGCCCCTACCCCTTCCTCTACTTCTAGTATCCAAGCACTAATTGCCGTGTTTTTGTTTTTTTTTAATAAACATTCCAATCTCTCTACCTCCTTTCCAACACTTACAGTTTTCTGACATTTTAAGTTTTTGTTTTTATTTATTCCCTTGCCCCTGAGATAGCTCCCTCATCTGTCTGCTTGTTGTCTGCTCGTCTTCTTTGGGAGGCACCGGGAGCCAAACCCGGGACCTCCCATGTAGGAGGTGAGTGCCCAACTGCTTGAGCCAATTCTGCTCCCTGCTGGTTGCATTGTCTGCTGGTTGTGGCATCTGCTGGTTGTGGCGTCTGCTTGTTGCGGCATCTGCTCGTCTTCTTTTGGAGGCACCAGGAACCAAACCTGGGACCTCCTGTATGGGAGGCGGATGCCCAATTGCTTGAGCCACATCCACTCCCCCATTAACTTGCCTTTTGTCTTCATTTTGATTCTTGGATATAAGTCCTCCTTTCTGACCCAAGAAAACCCTTTTGCTCAGGTTCGCTCCACCTCACGCTGGGTGATGACACTAGTCTCATTCTCTGGTCTTCCAGTCTCGGGGCACAGCATGGGGGTATATGGAGACATGTATGTCCATGAGCAGTCTCTGGGGCTCTGCACGTAGGAGAGCCTTTGTGAATTCTAGTGCAGAGGAGACAACGGGTCAGGAAAATCCGGGCTGCACACACATTCCGTTGCTCTGGCTGCCATTTCCCAGCCTCCCATCACGTACCTTCAAGTCATCCTAAATCACCGATTTTACCAACTTGTTACCTTGCATTTTTTTCACATTATTCTCTGGATAAAGCCCAAACTCCTCAAATAGACATTCAAAATGCTCCACAGTCTACCCAGGTCCAGTCTCCTCATCCTTACCTGATACTACTCCACCACCATAGATGACTGATTCGAGTTCTGCCGTTTTTTATGTTTCACCCAAACCACGCTTTCCTTCAAGACCAGTTTAGAGCTGCTGCCTCATTGGACCTTCCCTGACCGCTGGAGCCCACGGTGCTCTCAAAGCATCCATTTTCCCTCCCTTGAACTTCTGTAGTAATTATTGCCTCTGCCACAAATTTGGTAGTTAAGAACAGGCTGCTGCTTTTGCTAGCATTTTGTTGGTCTGTTCCTCATCTCCCCAGTTGGATGTAAGACCACTGAGGTCCCAGATGGGGCTGGGGGTGGGGTGGATTCTTCTTTATATCCAGCCCCGTGGCCAGCAAGCGCATAGCACCTCAGTGAGTATTTATTGAATCTTCACAGGGTTAGGGTAAAGAAGATTATTTACCTGAAAACTCAATTAATAGTCATCCTTTTTACCCTTGCCCTCCAGTGGGGGAAGGGACTACCTTTAATGAACGTCTGCTCTAGGCCAGGCGCTATTTTGGGGAGGTGAGGGCTCCTCAGCTTCAGCCTCCTCACTGTCTCGGAAGCACTGTTTCGCTTCTCGCTTCTGTTCCCACCGGCTGGAATGGCCACTTCCTTTCGCCCTTCACAGCTCAGCTCGGGACCCCCACCTTCTAGAGGGCTTCCATCCCTGGCGTCTCTCACTGATGTACTCTCCTTTGAGTTCGTACATCTCTGTCCTCTCCACCACACAGCAGAGCCCTTGATTACACGCTGGCTGGTTTCCCTCCCCTGGGCTCTGCCTGTGTAGCTGTCACCTCCGTAATGAGCACCTCAAAACTGGCCCTCCCCCCACCCCCCGGAACCCAGCACAGTGCCGGCCTCAGCATCTACGCACTGGTACTGCTGGCACCAAAGCGGGAAAGAGGCGGGCTCTGCCGTGCTCTGTGAGCAGAACCTTCTTTACACGATGCCCATCGTCCCCTCACAGTAGGCAGGAAGTCTTTTATTCCCACATTCTTGGAGCACTTTGAATTGGTTGCTTCTGGTGCTGTTGGGAACAGGGAGGAGTTCACCTTTCTCCAGACCCCAGTGCAACTTTGGCTCTGAGGAGGGGGGATGAGGTGTGAGATGAGGAGGAAGCCCCCTGTTTATTAGCCTTTACCTCCCAGTCGCTGAGGAATAAGATGTTTCAGGAGCAAAGAAGGAAGGAATTTATCCAAGATCCTGGAAACCTCCCTGCCCTCCAAGGGAGGAATCCTGGGGTGGAGGCAGACCTGGGAGTGTCTGTGGGCAAGTCACTTAACCTTCTCCTAAGGCAGTTTCTTCTTCTCTTCTTGGCCATCCTTCCTCACCCGCAACCCCATCCACTGTAGAAGAAAGTGAAACAATAAACCTGACGTTTAGGTGCCCAGCTACTCCCTAGGTTGGTCTCTGCATCTACTTTTAGGCCAATGGTGTTCACATTTGAGAAACGTACAGCTGGTTTCATTTTAAAGGGGGAAAGAGCTTCCCAACATTGTCTTAAATTATTAATATAATATTTAAATATACATAAACACAAAGCTAGGCATAAACACCTTATGCTTACAACTCTTACACAAACCTAAACCCCAAATGAGTTTACTCATTAAATGCAAACTACAAAGCCAATAATTTTCAGATTAAGAATATTCATTTAACGTGATAGATGCTGTCGTGCTGCTGAGACTAAATCACCCCTTGCAATGGGAACATGGTACTGGCCGTGTGGCGCGTTTTGGCTGCTTCTGCCGCCACGCGCCATGCGGTGACTCAACTCTCCCACCGCTTTTCTCAATTGGAACAACTGTGAAATCTTTGTTCCTACAGCCTGCCGAGAGGTCATTTGGCCGGCGCTTGGCACGAAAGCATCATTTCTGCGTTAGGCTGATGCTTTTTTCTCATTAGCCTACTACAATTAAAGGAGCTCTATTTAATTCACTTGCAACAGTGGACCCCAACGCAAAGCTAGGCATTGAGACTGAACGTCAGTGCTTGGCCAGTGAAATGGAACAAAATGAAAACACAATGCTAATTTTTAGAGTATACCTAAAGAACCCTTGCTTGAGAAAGACTGTTCAGAGCCCTGGAAAAGTACCCCCAGGGTCTGAAAGATTTAACGTTGTGGTTAGAACTGCTGATAATAGTTCTGCAATCATAATAACAGAAACTGTTTGAACCCTTGTTAAATGCCATTATCTAAAGAGGAAGGCAGAATATTATTATTCCCATCACACAGATGGGAAGATTGAGGCCCAGAGAGATTGACTGGTCAAGGTCTATTGATCATTGGCAGTATCTGGATTCTGCCCGGGTCTGCCTGACTCCAGAGCCCAGGGCTTCCCTTGAAGCTTCTCTGTCTCCCTGCCAGCAGACTCCTTAAACTTCAGGGTGCTTTGTGTTATCAGACTACAGGACTTTGGAGTAACTCAGGGGCCTCTGGATTCTCACAGTGGACTCCGAGCTTTCTTGAGATGTGTTATTTTGTCTAGAGAAGAGGGGTGAACTTAAAAAAGGTCTTTAGGGCCTCAGAAGGTTTTAGCTGACAGTGGGCGGGCAATGGAGTCTTCTCTGAGGGTGCCAGGGAAGAGTGGATGCTGTTCGTCTGGTAAACAGCTGGGCTTCACAGTTTACTAAGCACTTTTTGGGTGCATTTATTTTCTAGTTGTGTTTTACAGCAACCTTGCAAAGTAGGTTATTGTCCTGAGAAATGGGCTCAGAGGGTTCAAGTGACTTGCCCGAAGTCACTCACCAAAGCGGGCACCTGCCTCCTGACAGGTGACCTTGAGGGACAGTGGCAGGGTCGGTTTCCCAGAGGCTTGTGTGGAACCAAGGCCTTCCTGAGGTAGGGGATAGGGGCATGACCGTGAGGGGGCTGTTCCGGGATTGACTCTGCACATCAGGGCAGGGGTGACTTACCCCTGTGCATCTAGGACTGCCTTTTCTCCAAACAAAAATGATTTTAAAGCCACCCTTGCCCTTGGAACCTACCCTTCCCCTGCCTGACCTGCCTGCTTTATAATCCAAGCTTAAAATAAATACAATAAATAAAAACACCCCAAAACTTTTTTATCCTGCAGAGGATGAGCAACAATCTACATATGCAAATAAATGGTGTGCCAGTCCCCATGAATATTAATTTGGAAACGGAGTCTGAGGCCCTAAAATACACCCAAACCCAGCAGTTTGGCATTTTGTAACTCCTCCAAGCTCACTCTGATAATCACAGCCTTGTGTTAGCTTGAGGCTCCTCCTGGCTCTGGGCTGGCCTTCCTTCTGGCCTCCCTTCTGAAGCTCTCAGAGCTCCCCCGGGGATGGAGAAGTGAATCCTTGCTTTGGAGTGGATCTGACCATGCCTTGCCTCCCTCCCCTGGGTCCAGGCCTTAGCTGCTCTCTCATCCCAGCATTAACAGTGAGTCCCCAAGGCCAGGAGCCAGTTTTGGCGAATGCCTTGAGCTGACTGTCAGCCTCAGGCTCCTGTGCCATAGAGGAGCATTGAAGATGGGAGTGGGAAGGGGTCTCGGGAAGCAGTTGGTACTACCTCTCATGGGAGAAACTGAGATCCTGAGAAATCTTAGACAACGTGATGAGTTAATGGCAGGAAACGAGAAAGCTCATTCGTTCTTTGCTCTGAGAAGCACATTTCTTTTTGAGGTTGTGTATGTATGGGAGGGGAATGGAAGGGTGGCATTTAAAGTTTATATACTTTTTGGGAAAGAGTCATTCTTCTATTGTGAACATTCACTGAGAGACAGGGCAGTACCTGGAACTCCAGCCTTGCATCCCATTTGGGTTGAAATAAATGATTTCCTCCCTTCCCGGGGAGATTACAAATAAGGTTATGCAAAGGCTAAAATGAATGTGCGAGCACACCCCAGCGGAAGTGATGATAGGGCAGGATAGAGAAGGGCATCTCCAAGGTCAATGGCGTTTGGGCCTCCTTTTCCTTGCCAGTGAATGTGGGGATAATCACTCGCACTTCTTAACCTTGCTTTGTGAAGATTAAATGAGGATTTAAAGTGCCTGCACCGTGTCTGGCACAAAGTCAGCATTCAATCCGTCTAGATTCTTTCTTTTCCAAATAGATTAATTTGACTGGCTGCACTGGGTCAGTATGATTTATGTGTATCTGTGCTTGTGTTTCCACCTGGGTCTCCACTGGCGGCGTGTTGGTGTGTTTCTGTGTATATTTGTATATGTGTCTACCTTTGTCCACATGTTCGTTTCTGAGTGTGAAGTGGTGTGGGTAGGTATATGACTGAATGTGTGTGTCTTTGTGGGTCTGTGTTGGAATGGGTAGCTTTGTGTCTGTGAGTGGCTATGTGTTGGTGTTTTCATGACTGATGACTGTGTGTTTCCGTGAGTATGTGTGTGCTTGAATGTGTGTCCACATGGTGACCGTGTGTGAGTGAGTATGTGTGCTGCAGGCTAGGTATGACCAGAAATGCTCAGTGGGGTTGGGGAAGCTTCACAGCACACAAAGATCCCTGGTCAGGCCACGGGTCCTCTCAAAGGCGCCCCTACTTCTTTAACTCTCTCAGTCTCTGACCCCAGGTCCATGGAACCCTTCCTAATTGCCCTCTGCTCATTTTCCTCTACCTCCCTTTAGAGCAGGGGTTCTTAACCAGAGATCCACAGACCCCTGGGGGTCCATGAGCTTGAATTGAAAATTCAAAAAAAACATTCTTGCGGGTATGTGTTGGTGCGGGTGTGATGTATTTATTAAATAATACACAGTATACTGTGGACTTAGTAAGGGGTCCGTGGTTTTCACCTGACTGGCAAAGGGGTCCATGGAACAAAAAAGGTTAAGAACCCCTGCTCTAGAGGCACACGGGGCTGGCAAAAGAAAGCTTCAGCTGTGGCGGGCCCCGGGCCCATTTGCATTCGTGTTTGCATATCACATGCATATCATTTGCATTGTCTACACAGACTCTGCCTTCAGTTCTACAGTTTTCAAGGTAAAATGTAGTTGCTCCTCTGGAAGGTCATTGTATTAAGAATTTTTCTGCTTTTTCTTTTATTCTTCCTGGTCCAGGCCGCTGTCCTTGAATTGGAGGACTGGGAGAGAAGGGAAGCTCCAGAAACCTCTGCTTTTCCCTCAGCCCCTCTTCCCAGTCCTCTTCCCCTTCCTTGGCCTCCAGGGTGGGAGAAGATGTAACAGCCCACCAAGCAAAGGACCTGGACAGTGGGTAGGGGCCCTTGAGCCCTGGGAGTAGCAGTTGGGGGGAAGATTTTCTTATTCCACGGGTGGCTGGTTCTGACCAGAGCCCAAGATGGCAGGTCATGGCCGGGGACAATCACAGTCCACCTTGTGCCCTGTCGGCTGCTTCCCAAGCCCCCACTGACTTAGCCCTGCAGGGGCAAAAAGAAAGAGCCACACTGGATGTTTCGGCACCTCTAGACTCCCCCTGGCTGGGGAGGGGACATGGGACCAGGTCTGGCCTTATGTAAGACAAAGGAGACAAAGCCTGGCTTTTCTAATATATTATTAATGAGAGTTCCAAGGCCACAGAAGACACTAAATCAAGTCCTGACTTGGCCACTAGCTGCCTGATTTTCAGCAAGTTACTTAATCTGTCGGAGCACCCATTTTCTCATCTCTAAAAGGGGAATAATAATAGCACTTAATACTAATAATAGTACATGGGGTTGATGTGAAGATTAAAGGAACAATGCAGATAAAGAGCTTAGTTTAGTGCCTGGCACACAGTAGAGTCAATAAATGTTAGCATTGCTGGTCCCTATGGACTCCTTTAGAAAACAGTTTCCTGAGAGGGGTTCCACAGCAAGTCTTTTACACTCTAGTATAAATTGTTTACCAGAAACTCCTCAGACTAGTAACCGGTTACAGGTGTGAACCCCTTCACTGCCTTTCGGGAAGCTAGGTCCTAAGGGAACTTGAGCCGCTTTCACCTTCTCATGGAGGGAAGAATTGGAAGAGGCAGTATAGGAAGCAGAAGCTTTGTGTCAGGTTCCTCACTCGCCCCTGGCCAAAGCATCAGCAGATGACAAGTAAGTCATCCTCTCTTGTGTCTTTACTCTGAGCAAGGCCCTGCTAGGGACCAAGGGCCATTCATGGCTGTGGGCAGATCTCCAGCTTTCTAGAAAACAGAGCTTGAGCAAAGCTTTGTGCTGGTGGGGTGGGGTGCAGTCTCGGGGCAACAAGAGTGAGAGAAAAAGGGAGGTGAGGTAAGGAAGGAGGAAAAGCATATGCAAGCCAGCCATAGCTTCACGAGAAGAGAAAGCCGGTTGCTTAGTAATGAGAATATCTCTGTTGGGCCAAATGGAACTGCTGTGACTCAGAACAGTTTGTTGAGGGTAGGAGGGAGGGAGTTTATCTTCCAGCTCCTTGATCTCTTGCACGCTGGCTCTTATCACCTGGCTCCTCTGGGCACCTGCTGGAGAAGCCAATCGCATACACTGTGGCATGGCACCTGCTGGGGATTGAGTCATGCTCCCCACAAAAGACATGTTAAAGTCCCAAACCCTGGTCCTATGGGAGTGAACCCATTTGTAAACAGGGCCTGTGAAGATGTTCTTAGCTGAGGTGTGCCCAAACTGAATGAGAGTGGGCCTTAACCCAATATGGCTTAAGTCCTAATAAACAAAGGTAATTGGACACAGAAAGAGGAAGCCACAAGAGAAGCCAGAAAGTGGAAGTCCACGGAACCCAGAAGAGAAAGGAGAAGACATGGCCATGTACATTGCCATGTAATGGAAAAGCCAAGGAACCCCAGAGATCAGCAGCAAGCCAGAAGAGACTGACCCTGGGAGGAAGCAAGCCTTCTAGCCTCTGACACCGTGAGCCAATAAATTTCTGTTGTTAATCCAGCCCATTGCGTGGGAAACTGAAAAAGTGCCTCACCTGACTCCAGAATTGGTGAGAGCCTCTGGCTTCCGTGGGTCCAGTGAGTCTGACCTGGGCACCAGAGCTGCTGTGGCTCCTGTGGCGGGTACAGTGGAGGCTGCCCCAGAGCCCATAATGCCAGGGAGATGGAGATAGCCAGCGGTGTTAGATGAGCCATGGTGGTGGCGGTGGCCTGGCTCTCCATCGAGAAAGCAGCTGATGACCTGGTGGGCAGAGGGGGCCAAATCTGGGAAGTTACAAAAATAGGGTCTGACTCAGCCACCATTAATCAATTAATTAATCCACTATTGGGACCAAGTGCTAGAGTCTGGACCTTATCTCAGGGGCAGAGGGGAGCCATCAGCGGTTCTTGAGCAGGTGAGAAACCCACTCAGTGCTCAGCAATGGTAGGGGTTATTTGGACAGTGTCCTTTTTAGGTCTGCATGCCTTTGCCCATAAAGAGTCAGATGGGAACTGATCCCAGAAGACTTGGCATTCCCACCTCAGTTCAGGGGAACAGAAAAGGCACGGAGCTCACTGTGAGCAGTGGTGAGGCTAGGTCTTCCTCAAGACACTCCATGCATGTCTGAACCAAAGAGGAAAATGTCCTTCCTGGCTGGGATGTGGTGATTCAGGGCACTGAGTCAGGGGCCATAGTACTTGGGTTTGAACCCCAGCTCTGCCATTTAAAAGCTGGGTGACCTTGAGCAAGTGACTCGACATCTACTCATTTAACAAATATTTCTTTTCTTTTCTTTTTTTTTAAATAGGGCGGGCATTGTACTAAGTGCTTCTTCTTTTTTTTTTTTTAACAAACCATCACTTTTACTGATACATATTAATAAAGCATACAGTTCATCCAAAGTGTACATTCAATGGTATTTGGTATAATCACATAGTTGTACATTCATCACTTCAATCATTATTAGAGCATTTTCATTATTTCAATAATAATAAACAAACAAAAACCATAAACTAACAAGAAAATTCTTCACCCCTCTATCTCTCTATGCTTTGCCTGCTGTACATAGCTGCTACTTCTGGCTATTCCTGCACAATTATTTATTAAGCAATTTTATTGAGATATATTCATATACCATACGATTTATCCAAAATGTATAATCAATGGCTTTTAGTATGACCACAATGTTGTGCATTCATCACCTCAAAATAATTTCAGAACAATTTCATTACTCCAAAAAGAAATACTCCACATCCCTTAGCAGGCTTTCCTTCCCCAGCCCTACATAACCACTAATCTAACTTCATCTTTAAAAATTGATTTATATTTACATTTTATATAAATGGAATCATACAATATGTAGTATTTGTGTCTGATTTCTTTCACTTAGTATAATGTTTTTTGTCTGATATTAACATCTTGTAGTGTTAACATACACTTGCTCAATTTCAAAGAAAAACAGTCTTATTTTTTTTTTCACATTTTTAAAGGATTTATTTATTTATTTACTTTTATCCATTTTTACCCCCCCATTTTTGCTGTTTCTGTGTCCATTCGCTGGGCAATTCTCTGTGTTTGTTTCCTGCCCTCTTTTCTCATCCTTCTCCTCCTGTCTTCACTGAGATTCGATCCTCGGAATCTCCAATGTGGGAGAGAGGCGTCCTACTGCCTGCACCACCTTAGTTCCAGGTTTTTCAGTATGTCTTGCCTCTCCCTTGTGTCACTCTCCTGTTACATCATCACCTACTGTGTGGCTCTCAGGGCCTGGCGGCTCACCCGCTCACAGGGCCTGTTGGTGCACCAGCACACAGGGCCTTGTGGCCCATGTGCCTTCTATATTTTTCTTTTTT
>JAQZBX010018392.1:0-34675 GCA_029593785.1 Cabassous unicinctus | reverse complement strand
TACAATATAGCTTAGAATTTAGACTGTAGAGTTTAATAATTTTTGATGGTATTTATGATGTCCTGTGTCCATTAAGGTTAGGTATTGAAGACTATTTCCCATGACCATTACATAACCCATTTGATCATTTCTGTTCCTTCCTCCCCACCCACAGGGGCATATGACTGTTCCCTGTCTTGGCTCATGGGATGACAAGATACATATTTCCATGTCCTGGTTACTGTAACCTGTCCTTCCTAATCTACCCACCAGTTAATCTTGCACAACTGAACCCAGTAAAATCTCTACCCACCTGTCCTATCCTTCAATATGTAACTATTCTCTTTCAATTTACCATAGATAATGTCCATATGGGTGATGGCTCACAGCCTACCCTTCTCTATTTCTTTGAGTTTAGCCTATCTTTCGGTCAGTGGTTCTCAGAAACTGTTATCTTACCTCAATTCAAATCAATGAGGTCATAAACTGTTCTTCCTTCAATGCCTGGAGTGCTTCACTCAACATAAGGTCTTCAAGATTAATCTATGTTATTCCATGTGTTAGCACTTTATTCCTTCTAACAGCTGAGGAATATGCCATTGTATATATGGGCCACATTTTGCTTATCCATTCATCTGTTGATGGGCACCGTGGCTGATTCCAACTTTTGGCAATTGTGAACAATGCCACTATGAACATTGGTGTGCATATTTCTGTTCGTGTCTTTGCTTTCAGCTCTTCTGGGTATATTCCTAGTAGTGGAATTGCTGGATCATATGGAAGATCTATTGTTAGTTTTCTGAGGAATCACCAAAGTGTTCTCCACAGTGGCTGGACCATTCCACAATCCCACCAGCAGTGGATGAGTGTTCCTATTCCTCCATATCCTCTCCAACACTTATATTCTGCTGTTTTTTTTATAGCTGCCATTCTGATGGGTGTAAGATGGTATCTCGTTCTGGTTTTGATTTGCATTTCCCTAATAGCTTGCGATGTCAAGCATTTTTTCTTGTGCTTTTTAGCCATTTATATTTCTTCCTTGGAGAAGTTTCTTTTCAGGTCACTTGCCCATTTTAAATGGGCTGTTTGTCTTTTTATTTTTGAGATGTAGGATTTCTTTATATGCAGGATATTAGGCTCCTATTAGATATATGATTGCCAAACATTTTCTCCCATTGGGTAGGCTTCCTTTTTATTTTTTTAATAACATCCTTTAAGGTGCAGAAGTTTTTAATTTTGATGAAATCCCATTTATCTATTTTTTCTCTTGTTGTTCATGCTTTGGCTGTGAAATCATGAAACCATTTCCTATTACTAGATCCTGTAGAGGCTTCCCTACATAATCTTCCAAGGTCTTTACTGTTTTGGTTCTTATATTTAGATCTTTGATCCATCTGGAGTTGTTTTTGTATAGGGTGTGAGATGGTTTTCTTCTCCCATTCTTTTGGATATGGATATGCAGTTCTCCAAGCACCATTTGTTAAAGAAGCCATTCTCTCCCAATTGAGTGGGCTTGGTCACCTTGTCGAATATCAGATGATGGTATATGCGAGGATCTATATCAGAACTCTCATTTCAGTTCCATTGGTCAGTAGGTCTATCCTTGTGCCAATACCATGCGGTTTTGATGACTGTAGATCTGTAGAATGTTTTATAATCAGGTAAAGTGATACCTCCAGCTTCATTTTACATTTTCAGTATGTCTTTGGCAATTCGGGGCCTCTTACCTGTCCAAATATATTTTGTGGTTAGCTTTTCCAGTTCCATAAAAATGCAGTGTTGATTTTTATTGGGATTGCATTAAATCTATAGTTTCGTTTGGGTATGATAGACATCTTGATGATGTTTAGTCTTCCTATCCATGAACAGGGAATATTTTTCCATTTATTCAAGTCTTCTTTGATTTCCTTTGACGGAAAACACTGCTTTTACTATGCCAAAGTTGCTGGTTCCTCATTTTGGAAATCTAAGTAAGATTCTTGTTTCTTACAATGTTATAAATGCGTTTTCAATTACAATCAACTTGAAAACACTGCTTTTCCCTAGCATTGTCTGAATTCAGAGTTTTTGATTTAGAAAACCAAAAAGAAATTTGTTTCATTGACTGATTTGCATGTTTATTCATTTAAAATCAACTTCAAGACACTGGTTTCACCTAACTATCTACGAATGCAGTAGTTACTTCGTGTTTGAAAGGTAAGTGAGATTCTTTTTTTTTTGCTGCTATGCCCTTGCTTTCACTCACATGTCAACACACAGCTTTTATTTAAGCCTAAGCCAATGCTGTAGATTCTTCACTTTACAAAACTAAATAAGATTTGTGTTTTATTTGATGCTATGCCTGTTTTTCATTTAAATTCCTGTTCAAAACACTGGTTTCTCCTAACAGACTGTGAATGCAGCAGTTATACAACTTTGAAACCTAAGTTAGATACTAATTTGTCTGGCTGCTGTGCACTTGCTTTCACTCATTATCAGTGTAAAAACACTGCTTTTACCTAATGCTATGCCAAAACACATGTTTCTTCACTTTTCCAAAGTAAGCAATATACTTCTTACATTGGCAGCTATGCACTTATTCTCACTTACAATGAATGTCAAAACACTGCTTTGACTATGCCAAAGCTGCTGGTTCCACACTTTGGAAATCTTAATAAGATTCTTGTTTCTTACAATGGAATACGTGGGTTTTCAATAACACTCAACTTGAAAACCCTGCTTTTCCCTAACGTTGGCTGAATGCATTTAGTTATTTGCTTTAGAAAACTAAAAAGACATTTGTTTCAAAGGCTGATTTGCATGTTTATTCATTTAAAATCAACTTCAAGATCCTGGTTTCACGTAATGCTCTGTGAAAGCATTAGTTACTTCAAGTTTGAAATGTAAATAACATTCTTGTTTATTTGGCTGCTATGCCCTTGCTTTCATTCACATGTCAACACACAGCTTTTGCCTAAGGCTAAGCCAATGCAGGGTTTTCTTCACTTTACAAAACTGAATAAGGTTTGTGTTTTATTTGATGCTATGCTTGTGTTTTCATTTAAATTCATGTTCAAAATACTGGTTTCACCTAACAGGCTGTGAGTGCAGCAGTTAATTCAACTTTGAAAGTTAAGTAATTTATTTGTTTGTTTGGCTTCTCTGCACTTGCTTTCACTCATTATCATTGTAAAAATGCTGCTTTTACCTAATACTATGCCAAAACACTAGCTTCTTCAGTTTTCAAATTTAAACAATGTACTGAATACATTGGCCGCTATGTACTTGTATTCACTAACAATGAATGTGAAAACAGTGCTTTTAATATGCCAAAGATGCCGAGTATTCAGTTTGCAAATCTAAGTAAGATTGTTGTTTCTTACAATGCTATAAATGTGTTTTCAACTAAAATCAACTTGAAAACAATGATTTTCCCAAACTTTGGCTAAATGCCGTGACTTTTGTGCTTCAGAAAACCAAAAAGGAAACTTGTGTCAATCGCTGATTGGCATGAGTATTTATTTACAATAAACTTCAAGACACTGGTTTCACCTTTCTGTGAATGCACTAGTTACTTCTAGTTTGAAAGGTAAGTAAGATTCTTGTTTCTTTGGCTGCTATGCCCTTCCTTTCACACAGATGTCAACACACAGCTTTTACCTAAGGCTAAGCCAAGGCAGTGGTTTCATCACTTTACAAAACTAAATGAGATTTCTGATTGATTTGATGCTATGCCTGTGTTTTCATTTAGATTCATGTTCAAAACACTGTTTTCACCTAGCAGGCTGTGAATGCAGAAGTTAATTCAACTTTGAAATTTAAGTAAGATACTTATTTGGCTGCTGTTCACTTGCTTTCACTCATTATCAATGTAAAAACACTGCTTTTACCTAATGCTATGCCAAAACACTGGTTTCTTCAATTCTCAAAACTAAGCAATATACTTCTTACATTGGAAGCTTTCACTTGTTATCACTTACAACGAAAGACCAACCACTGCTTTTACTCTGCCAAAGATGCCTGTTCCTCACTTTTGAAACCTATGTAAGATTCTTGTTTCTTACACTGCTAAGCATGTGTTTTCAAATACAATCAACTGGAAAACACTGCTTTTCCTGAACGCTGGTTGAATGCAATGAGTTCTTTGCCTCAGAAAACCAAAAAGGACACTTGTTTCATTGGCTGATTTGCATGTGTATTTACTTAAAATCAATTTCAAAGCACTAGTTTCACCTAACTCTCTGTTAATGCAGTAGATACTGCAAGTTTGCAAAGTAAGTAAGATTGTTGTTTGTTTGGCTGCTATGCCCTTGCTTCACACACATGTCAACACACGGATTTTACCTCATTCTAAGCCAATGCAGTGGTTTCTTCCAAATAAGGTTTCTCTTTTATTTGCTCCTATGCCTGTGTTTTCATTTAAATTCATGTTGAAAACACTGGTTTCACCTAACAGGGTGTGAATGCAGCAGTTAATTCAACTTTGAAAGTTAAGTAAGATACTTATATGTTTAGCAGCTTTGCACTTGCATTCACTCATTATCAATGTAAAAATACTGCTTTTACCTAAAGCTATGCCAAAACACTGGTTCCTTCAGTTTTCAAAACTAAGCAATATGCTCATTATATTGGCAGCTATGCACTTGTTTACTTACAGTGAATGTCAAAGCACTGTGTTTGCTATGCCAAGCTGCTGGTTCCTCACTTTGGAAATCTAAGTAAGATTCTTGTTTCGTACAATGCAATACATGTGTTTTCAATTACAATCCACTTGGAAACATTGCTTTTCCCTTATGTTGGCTGAATGCATTGAGTTCTTTGTTTTAGAAAACCATAAAAGAATCTTTTTTCATTGGCTGATTAGCATGTGTATTCATTTACATTCAATCTCAAGACACTGGTTTCACCAAACTCTCTGTGAAAGCAAAAGTTAATTCAAGTTTGAAAGTTAAGTAAGATTCTTGTTTCTTTGGCTGCTATGCCCTTGCTTTCACTCCCATGTCAACACACAGCTTTTAACTAAGGCTAAGCCACTTTACAAAACTAAATATGATTTGTGTTTTATTTGATTCTATGCCTGTGGTTTCATTTAAATTCAAGTTCAAAACACTGGTTTCACCTAACACCCTGTGAATGCAGCCGTTAATTCAACTTGAAATTTAAGAAAGATACTTATTTGTTTGGCTGCTGTGTGCTTGCTTTCACTCAACATCAATGTAAAAACACTGCTTTTACCTAATGCTATGCCACAACACTGATTTCTTCAGTTTACAAAACTAAGGAATATACTCCTTATTTTGCAGCTATGCACATGTTTTCACCTACAAAGAATGTCAAAACACAGCTCTTACTATGCCAAACCTGCTGGTTCCTCACTTGAAATCTAAATAAGATTCTTGTTTCTTATACTGTAATCATGTATTTTCAATTGCAATCAACATGAAGCTACTGTTTTCCTAAATCCCGGTGGAATGCAGTGAGTTTTTTGATTCAGAAAACCAAAAGGAAACTTGTTTCATTGGCTGTTTTGCATGTGTATTCACTTAAAGTCTATTTAAAGCCACTGGTTTCACCTAACTCTCTGTGAATTCAGTAGTTATTTCAAGTTTGAATGCTAAGTAAGATTCTTGATTTTTTGGATGCTATGCCCTTCCTTTCTTTCACATGACAAGACACGGCTTTTACATAATGCTAGGCGAAGCAGTGGTTTATTGAGTTTACACACCTAAATAAGATTTGTCTTTTATTGACTGCTAAGCCTGTGTTTTTACTTAAATTCATTTTCAAAACACTAGTTTCCCGTAACAGGCTGTGAATGCAGCATTTAATTCTACTTTAAACGTTAAGAAAAATATTATTTGTTCGGTTGCTATGGACTTGCTTTCACTCATTATCAGTGTAAAAACATTGGATTTACCTAATACTATGCCAAAACACAGGTTTCTTCACTTTTCAAAACTAAGCAATATACTCCTTACATTGGCAGCTATGCTCTTGTTTTCACTTAAAATGAATGTCAAAACCCTACTTTTACTATGCCAAAGCTGCCGGTTCCTCACTTTGGAAATCTAAGTAAGTTTCTTGTTTCTTACAATGCTATCCAAGAGTTTTCAATTACAATCAACTTGGAAACACTGCTTTTCCCTAAATTTGGCTGCATGCATTGAGTTCTTTGCTTTAGAAAACCAAAAATTAAACCTGTTTCATTGGCTGATTTGCATGTGTATTCATTTACAATCAACCTCAAGTCACTGGTTTCAGCCAACTCTCTGTGAATGCAGTGGTACTCCAAGTTTGAAATGTAAGTAAGCTTCTCGTTTGTTTCGCTGCTATGCTCTTGCTTTCACCAACATGTCAACACACAGCATTTACCTAAGGCTAAGCCTATGCAGTGGTTTCTTCCCTTTACAGAACTAAATAAAATTTGTGGTTTTTTGATGCTATGCCATTGTTTTCACTTAAATTCATGTTAAAAACACTGGTTTCAACTAACAGGCTGTGAATGAAGCAGTTAATTCAACTTTGAAAGTTAAGTATGATACTTATTTTTTGGCAGCAGTGCGGTTGCTTTCACTCTTTATCAATGTAAAAACACTGCTTTTACCTAATGGTTTGCCAAAACACTGGTTTCTTCAGTTTTCAAAACTAAGCAATATACTCCTTACATTGGCAGCTGTTCACTGGATATCACTTACAATGAATGACCATCCACTCCTTTTACTCGGCCAAAGCTGCCGGTTCCTAAATGTTGTCACATAAGTAATATTCTTGTTTCTTACACATCTGAGTTTTCAATTACAATCAACTTGAAAACAATACTTTTCCTGAACAATGTTTGAATGCAGGGAGTTCTTTGCTTTAGAAAACCAAAAAAGAAACTTCTTTCATTGGCTGATTTGCATGTGTATGTATTAACAATCAACTTCAAGACACTGGTTTCACCTAACTCTCTCTAAATGCAGTAGTTATTTCAAGTTTGAAGGGTAACTAAGATTCTTGTTTGTTTGGCTGCTTTGACCTTGCTTTCACTCACATGTCAACACACAAATTTTGCATAACCTAAGCCAATGCAGTGATTTCTTCACTTTACAAATCACAATAAGATTTGTCTTTTACTTGCTCCTATGCCTGTGTTTTGATTTAAATTCATTTTCAAAACACTGGTTTCCCATAACAGGCTCTGAATACAGCAGTTAATTCAAAATTGAAAGTTAACTAAGAAACTTTTTTGTTTGGCTGCTCTGTGCTTGCTTTCACTCACTATCAATGTAAAACACTGCTTTTACCTAATACTATGCCAAAACACTGGTTTCTTCAGTTTTCCAAACAAAGCAATATACTCTTTACATTGGCAGCTATGCACTTGTTTTCACTTACAATGAAGGACAAAACATTGCTTTTACTATGTCAAAGCTGCCGGTTCCTCACTTTGGAAATCTAAGTAAGATTCTTTTTTCTTACAATGCTATACATGTGCTTCAATAACAATCAACTTGAAAACACTACTTTTCCCTAACGTTGGCTGAATGCATTGAGTTATTTGCTGTAGAAAACAAAAAAAAACTCTTGTTTCATTGGCTGACTTGCATGTGTATCCATTTACAAACAAATTCAAGACACTGGTTGCACCTAACACTCTGTGATTGCAGGAGTTACTTCAAGTTTGAAATGAAAGTAAGATTCTTGCTTCTTTGGCTGCTATGAGCTTGATTTCACTCATTATCAATGTAAAAACACTGCTTTTGCCTAATACTATGCCAAAACACTGGTTTCTTCAGTTTTTGAAACTGATCAATATACTCATTACATTGGCAGCTAGTCACTTGTTTTCACTTACAATGAATGTCAAAACACTGCTTTTACTATGCCAAAGCTGCCTGTTCCACACTTTCAAAATCTAAATAAGATTCTTGTTTCATACAAGGCTCTACATGTGTTTTCAACTACAATCAACTTGAAATCACTGATTTTCCCGAACTTTGGATGAATGCATTGAGTTCTTTGCTTTAGGAAACCAAAAATTAACGTGTGTCAATGGCTGATTTGCATGTCTATTCATTTCCAATCAATTTCAAGACACTGGTTTCACCTAATTCTCCATGAATGTAGTAGCTACTTCAAGTTGGAAAGGTAAGTAAGATTCTTGTTTGTTTGGCTGCTTTGCCCTTGCTTTCACTCACATGTCAACAGACAGCTTTTGCCTAAGGCAAAGCCATTGCCGTGGTTTCTTCACTTTACACAACTAAATAAGATTTGTCTTTTATTTGATGCTATGCCTGTGTTTTCATTTAAATTCATCTTCCAAACACTGGTTTCCCCTAACAGTCTGTGAATTAAGCAGTTAATTCAACTTTGAAAGTTAGGTAAGATTCTTGTTTGTTTGGCTGCTATGCCCTTCCTTTCACTCACATGTCAACCCAGAGTTTTACCTAAGGCTAAGCCAATGCAGTGGTTTCTTCACTTTACAAAATTAAATAGGATTTGTTTCTTATTTGCTGCTATGCCTGTGTTTTCACTTAAATTCATCTTGAAAACACTGGTTTCCTGTAAAAGGCTGTGAAATCAACAGTTAATTCAACTTTGAAAGTTAAGTACGATACTTGTTTGCTTGGGTGCTATGTGCTTGCTTTCACTCATTATCAATGTAAAAACAGTTCTTTTACCTAATATTATGCCAAAACACTGGTTTCTTCAGTTTTCAAAACTAAGCAATATACTCATTTCATTGTGAGCTATGCACTTGTTTTCACTTACAATGAATGGCAAAACACCTCTTTCACTATGCCAAATCTGTCAGTTCCTCACTTTCAAAATCTAATTAAGATTCTTGTTTCTTACAATGCTATGCATGTGTTTTCAAGTACAATCAACCTGAAAACACTGCTTTTCCCTAACGTTGATTGAATGCATTGATTTCTTTGCTTTAGAAAAGCAAAAAAGGAACTTGTTTCATTGGCTTATTTGCATGTATTCATTTACAAACAAATTCAAGACACTGGGTTCAACTATCTCTCTGTGAATGCAGTTGTTACTTCAAGCTTGAAAGGTAAGATTCTTGTTTGTTTGGCTGCTATGCCCTTGCTTTCACTCACATGTGAACACACAGCTTTTGCCAGCACTAAGCCAATGCAGTGGTTTCTTAATTTTAGGAAACTAAACAAGATTTGTCTTTTATTTGATGCTAGGCCTGTGTTTTCACTTAAATTCATCTTGAAAACACTGGTTTCCTGTAAAAGGCTGTGAATACAACAGTTAATTCAACTTTGAAAGTTAAGTACGATTCTTGTTTCCTTGGCTGCTATGTGCTTGCTTTCACTCGCTATCAATGTAAAAACAATGCTTTTACCTAATACTATGCCAAAACACTGGTTTCTTCTGTTTTCAAAACTAAACAATATACTCATTACATGGACAGCAATGCACTTGTTTTCACTTACAATGAATGTCAAAACATTGCCTTTACTATGCCAAAGCTGCCGGTTCCTCACTTTTGAAATCTAAGTAAGATTTTTATGCCTTACAATGCTATACATGTGTTTTCAATTACAATCAACTTGACAACACTGCTTTTCCCTAAAGTTGGCTGAATGCATTGAGTTCTTTGCCTTAGAAAACGAAAAAAGAACCTTGTTTCATTGCCTTATTTGCATGTGTATTCGTTTACAAACAACTTTGACACACTTGTTTCACCTTTCTCTTTATGAATGCAGTAGTTATGTCAAGTTTGAAATGTAAGTAAGATGCTTGTTTGTTTGGCTGTTATGCCTTTTCTTTCACTCACATGTGAACACACAGCTTTTGCCTAAAGCTAAGCCAAGCAGTGATTTCTTCACTTTACAAAACTAAATAAGATTTTTCTTTTATTTGCTGCTATGACTGTGTTATCACTTAAATGCATCTAAAAAACACTGGTTTCCTGTAACAGGCTGTGAATTCAGCAGTTAATTCAACTTTGAAAGTTAAATAAGATACTGGTTTGTTTGGCTGCTCTGCACTTGATTTCACTCATTATCAATGTAAAAACACTGCTTTTACCTACTACTATGCCAAAACATTGGTTTCTTCAGTTTTCAAAAATAAGTAATATACTCATTAAATTGGCAGCTTTGCTCTTGGTTTCACTTACAATGTATGTGAAACACAGCTTTACTATGTCAAATCTGCCGGTTCCCCACTTTCAAAATCTAAGTAACATTCTTGTTTCTTACAATGCTATACATGTGTTTTCAATTACAATCAACTTGAAAACACTGCATTTCTTAAATGCTGATTGCTTGCAGTGAGATATTTGCTTCAGAAATGCAAAAAGGAAACTTCTTTCATTGGCTGATTGCATGTGTATTCACTTAAAATCAATTTCAAATAACTGGTTTCACCTAACACTCTGTGAATGCAGTAGTTATTTCAAGTTTGAAAGGTAAGTAAGATTCTTGTTTATCTGACTGGGTTGCCCTTGCTTTCACTCATATAACAACACAAAGATTTTACCTAAGCCTATATCAATATAGTGGTTTCTTCACTTTAAAAACTAAATAATATTTGACTTATATTTGCTGCTACACCACTCTTTACACTTAAATTCATGTTTGAAACACTGGTTTCCCATAACAGGCTGTGAATGCAGCAGTTAATTCAACTTTGAATGTTAAGGAAGATGTTTGTTTGTTTTCCTGCTATGCGCTTACTTTCACACATTATCAATGTAAAAACACTGCTTTTACCTAATACTATGCCAAAACACTGGTTTCTTCAGTTTTCAAAACAATGAAATATATTAATTACATTCACAGTTTTACACTTGTATTCACTTACGATCAATGTCAAAACACTGCTTTTACTATGCCAAAGACTCCAGATCCTCACTTTCGAATCTAAGCAAGATTCTTTTTTCTTACAATACTATACATGGGTTTTCAAGTATAATCAACTTAATAAAACTGCATTTCCCTAACGTTCACTGAATGCATTGAGTTCTTTGCTTTAGAAAACCAAAAAGGAAACTTGTTTCATTGGCTGATTTGCATGTGTACTCATTTACAAACAAACTCTAGACACTGGTTCACATATCTCTCGGTGAATGCAGTAGTTACTTCAAGTTTGAAAGGTAAGTAAGATTCTTGTTAATTTGGCTGCTTTGCCCTTACTTTCACTCACATATCAACACACAACTTTTGCCTAAGGCTTAGCCAATGCAGTGGCTTCCTCATTTCAGAAAACAAAATAAGATTTTTTAAATTTGTTGCTATGCCAGTGTTTTCACTTAAATTCAACTTCAAAACACTGGTTTCCCATAACAGGCTTTGAATGCAGCAGTTCATTCAACTTTGAAAGTTAAGTAAGATACTTGTTATTTGATTGCTATGCACTTGCTTTCACTCATTGTCAATAGAAAAAAACTGCTTTTACCTAATACTATTCCAAACACTGTTTTCTTCTGTTTTCAAAACGAAGTAATATACTCATTACATTGGCAGCTGTGCACTTGTTTTCACTTACAATGAATGTGGAAACACTGCTTTTATTATGCCAAAGCTGCCGGTTCCTCACTTTCAGAATGTAAGTAAGATGATTGTTTCTTACAATGCTATACATATGTTTTCAATTCCAATCAACTTGAAAACACTGCTTTTCCCTAAATTTGGCTGCCTGCATTTAGTCCTTTACTTTAGAAAACCAAAAAAGAAACTTGTTTCATTGGCTGATTTGCATGTGTATTCATTTACAATCAAGTTTTAGACACTGTTTCACTTAACTCTCTGTGAATGCAGTAGTTATTTTAAGTTTGAAAGGTAAGAAGATTCTCATTTGTTTGGATGCTATGACCTTGCTTACCCTCTCATGACAACACACGGCTTTTGCCGAAGGCTAAGCCAATGCAGTTGTTTCTTCACTTTACAAAACTAAATAAGCTTTGTCTCTTTTGCTGCTATGCCAGTGTTTTCACTTAAGTTCATCTTCAAAACACTGGTTTCCTGTAACCGCCTGTGAATGCAAGAGTTAATTGAACTTTGAATGTTTAGTAAGATACTTGTTTGTTTGGCTGCTATGCACTTGCTTTCACTCATTATCAATGTAAAAACACTGCTTTTACATAACCCTATGCCAAAACACTGGTTTCTTCAGTTTTCCAAAATACTCAATACACTCATTACATTGGCAGCTATGCACTTGTTTTAATTTACAATGAATGTAAAACACTGATTTCATTCTGCCAAATCTGCCGGTTCCTCACTTTTGAAATCTAAGTAAGATTCTTGTTTCTTACAGTACTATACATGTGTTTTCATTTACAGTTAACTTGAAAACACTGCCTTTCCTTAAGGTTGGCTGAATAAATCGAGTTTTTTGATTTAGAAAACCAGAAAATAAACTTGTTTCATTGGCTGATTTTCATGTGTGTTCATTTACAATCAACTTCAAGACACTGGTTTCACCTCTCTCTCTGTGAATGCAGTATTTACTTCAAATTTGAAAGGTAAAATAGATTCTTGTTTGTTTGGCTGCTTTCATTCACATGTCAACACACATCTTTTGCGTTAGACTAAGGAAATGCAATGGTTCCTTCACAAACAAAACTTAAAAAGTTTTGTCTCTAATTTGCTGCTTTGCCTTTGTTTTCACTTAAATTCATCTTTAAAACACTGGTGTCCTGTAACAAGCTGTGAATTCAACAGTTAATTCAACTTTGATAGTTAAGAAATTTACTTGTTTTTTTGGCTGCTCTGCAATTGCTTTCACTCATTATCAACATAAAAATGTTGCTTTTACCTAATACTATGCCAAAACACTAGCTTCTTCAGTTTTCAAAACTAAGCAATATACTGAATACATTGGCCGCTATGCACTTGTATTCACTTACAATGAATGTGAAAACAGTGATTTTACTATGCCAAATCTGCCAGTTCTTCAGTTTGCAAATCTAAGTAAGATTCTGGTTTCTTACAGTGCTATAAATGTGTTTTCAATTAAAATCAAGTTGAAAACAATGATTTTCCCTAAATTTGGTTCAATGCCTTGAGTTTCCTGCTTCAGAAAATCAAAAAGGAAACATGTGTCATTGGCTGATTTGCATGTGTATTCATTTACAATCAACTTCAAGACACTGGTTTCACCTGTCTGTGAATGCATTAGTTACCTTTAGCTTGTAAGATAAGTAACATTCTTGTTACTTTGGCTGCTATACCATTGCTTTTACACACATGTCAACACAAAGCTTTTACCTAAGGCTAAGCCAAGGCTGTGGTTTCTTCACTTTACAAAACTAAATGAGATTTCTGTTTGATTTGATGCTATGCATGTGTATTCATTTAAATTCATCTTCAATACATTGGTTTCACCTAGCAGGCTGTGAATGCAGCAGTTAATTCAAATTTGAAAGTTAATTAAGATTCTAATTTGGCTGCTGTGCACTTGCTTTCACTCATTATCAATGTAAAAACACTGATTTTACCTAATGCTATGCCAAAACACTGGTTTCTTCAATTTTCAAAACTAAGCAATGTACTCCTTACATTGGAAGCTATTCACATGCTATCACTTACAACGGAAGACCAACCACTGCTTTTACTCTGCCAAAGCTGCCTGATCCTCACTTTTGAAACCTATGTAAGATTCTTGTTTCTTACACTGCTAAGCATGTGTTTTCAAATACAATCAACTTTAAAACACTGCTTTTCCTGAACGCTGGTTGAATGCAGTGAGTTCTTTGCCTCAGAAAACCAAAAAAGTCACTTGTTTCATTGGCTGATTTGCATGTGTATTCACTTAAAATCAATTTCAAAGCACTGGTTTCACTTAACTCTCTGTTAATGCAGTAGTTACTTCAAGTTTGCAAGGTAAGTAAGATTGCTGTTTGTTTGGTTCCTTTGTCTTTGCTTTCACACATATGTCAACACACGGATTTTACCTAATGCTAAGCCAATTCATTGGTTTCTTCATTTTAAAATACAAATTAGATTTCTCTTTTATTTGCTGCTATGCCTGTGTTTTCATTTAAATTCTTGTTCAAAACACTGGTTTCACCTAACAGGCTGTGAATGGAGCAGTTAATTCAACTTTGAAAGATAAGTAAGATACTTATATATGTAGCAGCTGTGCACTTGCTTTCACTCATTATCAATGTAAAAATACTGCTTTTACTTAATGCTTTGCCAAAACACTGGTTACTTCAGTTATCAAAACTAAGCAATATACACATTACATTGGCAGCTATGCACTTGTTTTCACTACAGTGAATGTCAAAGCACTGCATTTACTATGCCAAAGCTGCTGGTTCCTCACATTGGAAATCTAAGTAAGATTATTGTTTCTTACAATGCAATACATGTGATTTCAATTACAATCAAGTTGAAAACACCGCTTTTCCCTAATGTTGACTGAATGCATTGAGTTCTTTGCTTTAGAAAACCAAAAAAGAAACTTGCTTCATTGGCTGATTAGCATGAGTATTCATTTACAATCAACTTGAAGACAATGGTGTCTCCTAACTCTCCATGAATGCAGTAGTTATTTCAAGTTTGAAGGGCAAGTAAGTTTCTTGTTTGTTTGAATGCTATTGCCTTGCTTTCACTCACATGTCAACACACAGATTTTACCTAAGTCTAAGGAAATGCTGTGGGTTCTTCAGTTTACAAAAGTAAATAATATTTGTGTTTTATTTTATGCTCTCCCAGTGTTTTCATTTAAATTCATGTTCAAAATACTGGTTTCACCTGACAGGTTGTGAATTAAGCAGTTAATTCAACTTTGAAAGTTAAGTAAGATTCTTGTTTGTTTGGCTGCTATGAGCTTGCGTTCACTCATTATCAATGTAAAAACAATATTTTACCTAATACTATGCCAAAACACTGGTATCTTCAGTTTTCAAAACTAAGCAATATTCTCATTACATTGCCAGCTATGAACTTTTTTTACTTGCATGAATGGCAAAACACTGCTTTTAGTATGCCAAAGCTGCCGGTTCCTCACTTTAGAAATCTAAGTAAGATTCTTGTTTCTTACAATGCTTTACATGTGTTTTCAATTACAATCAACTTGGAAGCACTGCTTTTCCCTAACATTGGCTGAATTCATTGAGTTCTTTGCTTTAGAAAACCAAAAAAGAATCTTTTTTCTTTGGCTGATTTGCATGTGTATTCATTTACAATCAACTTTAAGTTATTGGTTTCACCTATCTCTCTTTCAATGCAGTAGTTACTTCCATGTTGAAAGGTAAGTAAGATCCTTGTTTTTTTTTTTGGCTGCTATGCCCTTGATTTCACTCACACGTCAACACACAGCTTTTACCTAAGGCTAAGCCAATGCAGTGGTGTCTTCACTTTACAAAACTAAATAAGATTTGTATTTTATTTGCTGATATGCCTGTGTTTTCACTTAAATTCATCTTCAAAACACTGCCTTCCCCTAACAGGTTGTAAAAGCAGCATCTATTTCAACTTTGAAATTTTAGAAAGATACTTGTTTTTTTGGCTGCTATGCCCTTGCTTTCACTCATTATCAATGTAGAAACACTGCTTTTACCTAATACTATGCCAAAACAATGTTTTCTTTAGTTTTCAAAACAAAGCAATATACTTATTGTCTTGGCAGCTATGCACTTCTTTTTAGTTACAATGCTTGGTAAAACACTGCTTTTACTATGACAAAGCTCCCAGTAACTCACTTGGGAAATCTTAGTAAGATTCTTGTTTCTCACAATGCTATACATGTGATTTCAATTACTATCAACTTGAAAACACCACTTTTCCCTAATGTTGGTAAAGTGCATTGAGTTCTTTGCTTTAGAAAACAGTAAAAGAAACTAGGTTCATTGGCTGATTCCATGTATATTCATTTCCAAACAACTTCAAGACACTGGATTCACCTATCTTTCTGTTGAATGCAATAGCTATTTCAAGCTTGAAAGCTAAGTAAGATTCGTTTTGTTTGGTTGCTATGCCCTTGCCTTCACACACATGTCAACACACAGGATTTGCCTAAGGGAATCCAATGCAGTGGTTTCTTCACTTTACAAAATTAAATAAGGTTTGCTTTTATTTGCTGCTATGCCTGTGTTTTAATTTAAATTCATCTTCAAAACACTGGTTTCCCATAAAGTCTGTGAATGTAGCAGTTAATTCAACTTTGAAAGTTAAGTAAGATAATTGTTTGTTTGGCTGCTATGCACTTGATTTCACTGAAACGCCAACACACAGCTTTTGCCTAAGGCTAAGTCAATGCAGTTTTTTCTTCATTTTAAAAACCTACAAAAGGTTTGTCTTTAACTTGCTGTTATGCCTGTGTTTTCACTTAAATTCAACTTCAAAGCACTTGTTTCATGTAACAGGCTGTGAATGCACTAGTTAATTCAACTTTGAAAGTTAAGTAACATACTTTGTTTGGCTGCTCTGCACTTGCTTTCACTCATTATCAATGTAAAAACACTGCTTTTACCTAATACAATCCCAAAACACTGGTTTCTTCAGTTTTAAAAACTAAGCAAATGCTCATTACATTGGCAGCTATGCACTTGTTTTCACTAACAATCAATGGCAAAACACTGCTTTTATTATTCCAAAGCTGTCTATTCATCACTTTTGAAATCTAAGTAAGATTCAAGTTTCTTACAAGGGTATACATGTGCTTACAATTCAAATTAACTTGGAATCACTGCTTTTCCCTAAAGTTGGCTGAATTCATTGAGTTCTTTGGTTTAGAAAACCAAAAAAGAAACTTATTTTATTGGCTGGTTTGCCTGTGTATTCATTTACAAACAACCTCAAGGCACTGCTTTCACCTAAGTCTCTATGAATGCAGTCGTTACTTCAAGTTTGAAATGTAAGCAAGATTCTTTTTTGTTTGATTACTATGCCCTTGATTTCAATCACATGTCAACACAAAGCTTTTGCCTAAGGCTAAGCCAATGCAGTGATTTCTTCACTTTGCAAATCTAAATAAGGTTTGTCTTATATTTGCTACTATGACTGTATTTTCACATCAATTCATTTTCAAAACACTGGTTTCCCTTAAAAGGCTGTGAATGCAGCAGTTAATTCAAATTTGAACGATAAGTAAGATACATGTTTGTATCATGGCTATGCGCTTGCATTCACTCGCTATCAATGTAAAAGCCCTGCTTTTACTTAATAATTTGCCAAAACATTGGTTTCTTCAGTTTTCAAAAGAAAGCAGTATATTCATTACATTGGCAGCTATGCACTTTTATTCACTTACAATGAATGGTAAAGAACTGCTTTTAATATTCCAAAGCTGCCAGTTACTCTCTTTCAAAATCTAAGTAAGATTCTTGTTTCTTACAGTGCTTTACATGTGTTTTCAATTACTATCAACTTGAAAACACTGCTTTTCCCTAATGTTGGCAGAATGCATTGAGTTCTTTGCTTTGAAAACCAAAAAAGTAAATAGTTTCTTTGGCTGATTCCATGTATATTCATTTACAAACAATTTCAAGACACTGGATTCACATATCTCTCTGTGAATGCAGTAGTTACTTCAATTTTGAAAGGTAAGTAAATTTCTTGTTTCTTTACCTGCTATGTCCTTGCTTTCACTCACATGTCAACATACAGGTTTTACTTATGGCAAGCAAATGCAGTGGATTCTTCACTTTTACAAAATTAAATAAGATTTGCTTTTATTTGCTGCTATGCCTGTGTTTTAACATAAATTCATATTCAAAACACTGGTTTCCCATAACAGGCTGTGAATGCAGTAGTTAATTCAACTTTGAATCTTAAGTAAGATACTTGTTGGTTTGGCTGCTATGACTTGATTTCACTCATTATCAAAGAAAAAATACTGTTTTTAACTAATACTTTGCCAAAACACTGGTTTATTCTGTTTTCAAACCTAAGCAATATTTTTATTACATTGGCAGCTGTGCACTTGTTTTCACTTACAATGAATGGCAAAACAGTGCTTTTGCTATGCCAAAGCTGCCTGTTCCTCACTGTCAAAATCTAACTAAGATTCTTGTTTCTTACAATGCTTTACGTGTGTTTTCAATTACAATCAACTTGAAAACACTGCTTTTCCCTAACATTGGCTGTATGCATTTTGTTCTTTGCTTTAGAAAACCAAATAAAAAACTTCTTTCATTGGCTGATTTGCATGTATATTCATTTACAAACAACTTCAGGGTATTGGTTTCACCTAATTCTCTGTGAATAGAGTTGTTACTTCAAGTTTGAAAGTTAAGTAGGATTCTTCTTTTTTGGGCTACTATGCCCTTGCTATAACTCACATGTCAAAACACAGATTTTGCTTAAAGTTAAGGCAATGCAGTGATGTCATTGTCATCACAAAGTTATTCAACTTTGAAAGTTAAGTAAGATACATTGTTTGGCTGCTGAGCACTTGCTTTCACTCATTATCAATTTAAAAACACTGCTTTTGCCTAATAATATCCCAAAACACTGGTTTCTTCAGTTTTCAAAACTAAGCAAAACACTCATTACATTGGCATCTATGCACTAGTTTTCACTTACAATGATTGACAAATCAATGATTGACAAATCAATGATTGACAAATCAAATGATTGACAAAACACTGCCTTTACTATGCCAAAGCTGCCAGATCCTTCAAAATCTAAGTAACATTCAAGTTTCTTGCAATGCTATACATGTGCTTACAGTTCCAATCAACTTGAAATCACTGCTTTTCCCTTACATTGGCTGAATGCATTGCGTTCTTTGCTTTAGAAAACCAAAAAAAACTTATTTCATTGGCTGGTTTGCCTGTGTATTCATTTACAAACATCTTCGAGACACTGGTTTCACCTAACTCTCTATCAATGCTGTAGGTACTTCAAGTTTGAAATGTATGGAAGTTTCTTGATTGTTTGGCTGATATTCCCTTACTTTCACTCACATGTCAGCACAGAGCTTTTTCCTAAGACTAAGCCAATGCAGTGGTTTCTTCACTTTAAAAATCTAAATAAGATTTGTCTTTTATTTGCTGCTATGCCTGTGTTTTCACTTAAAGTCATCTTCACAACACTAGTCTCCTGTAACAGGCTGTGTGGCAGCAGTTAATTCAACTTCAAAAGTTAAGTAAGATACTTGTTTGTTTGGCTGCTATGTGGTTACTTTCACTCATTTTCAATGTAAAAACCCGACTTTTACCTAATATTATGCCAAAACACTAGTTTCTTCAGGTTCCAAAACTAAGCAATATACACATTACACTGCGAGCTATGCACTTGTTTTCACTTGCAATGAATGGCTAAGCACTGCTTTTTCTATGCCAAAGCTTCCGGTACCTCACTTTGGAAAGCTAAGTAAGGTTCTTGTTGCTTAATATGCCATACATCTGTTTACAAGTACAATCAACTTGAAAACACTGCTTTTGCCTAACATTAGCTGAATTCATTGAGGTATTTGCTTTAGAAAACCAAAAAAGAAACTTGTTTCATTTGCGGATTTGCATGTGTATTCATTTACAATCAACTTTATACACTGGTTTCACCTATCTCTCTGTGAATGCAGTAGTTACTTCAAGTTTGAAAGGTAAGTAAGTTCCACATTATTTGGCTTCTTTGCACTTGCTTTCACTCACATGTCAACACACAGCGTTTGCCTAAGGCTAAGCCAATGCAGTGATTTCTTCACTTAAAATATCTAAAGAAGTTTTGTCTTTTATTTGCTGTAATGCCTGTGTTTTCACTTAAATTAATCTTCAAAACACTGGTTTCCCATAAGAGGCTGTGAATGCAGCAGTTAATTCAACTTTGAAAGTTAATTAAGGTACTTGTTTGTTTGGCTGCTATGCTCTTGTTTTACTATCAATGTAAAAACACTGCTTTTATTTTATACTATGCCAAAGCACTGGTTTCTTCAGGTTCCGAAACAAAACAATATACTCATTACATTACAAGCTATGCACTAGTTTTCACTTACAATGAATGTCAAAACACTGCTTTTACTATGCAAAAATGGCCGGGTCTGAACTTTCAAAATCTAAGTAAGATTCTTGTTTCTTACAATGCTATACATGTGGTTTAATTTCCATTCAAATTGAAAACACTGCTTTTCCCTAACGTTGGCTCAATGCATTGAGTTCTTTGCTTTAGAAAACCAAAAATAAACTTGTTTCACTCACTGATATGCCTGTGTATTCATTTACAATCAACGTCAAGACACTGGTTTCACCTAACTCTCTGTGAATTCAGAAGTTGATTAAAGTTTGAAAGTTAAGTAAGTTTCTTGTTTGTTTGGCTGCTATGCTCCTGCTTTCACTCACATGTCAACACACAGCTTTTGCTTAAGGCTAAGCCATTGCAGTGGTTTCTTCACTTTACAAAACTAAATAAGTTTTGTCTTTTATTTGCAGCTATGCCTGTGTTTTCACTTAAATTCATCTTCCAAACACTGGTTTCCAGTAATAGGCTGTGAATGTAGCTATAAATTCAACTTTGAAAGTTAAGAATGATAGTTGTTTGATTGGCTTCAATGCACTTGCTTTCACTCATTATCAATGTAAAAACACTGTTTTTACCTAATACTATGCCAAAACACTGGTTTCTTCAGTTTTCAAAACTAAGCAATATACTAATTACATTGCGAGCTTTGCACTTGTTTTCACTTTCAATGAATGGAAAACACTGCTTTTACAATGCAAAACTGCCTTTTCCTCCCTTTGAAATCAAAGTAAGATTCTTGCTTCTTACAATGCTATACATTTGTTTTCAGTTACAATCAACTTGAAAAAACTGCTTTTTCTTAATATTGGCTGAACTCATTGAGTCCTTTGCTTTAGAAATCCAAAAAAACCTTGTTTCTGTGGCTGATTTGCATGTGTATTCATTTGCAAAGATCTACAATGCACTGGTTTCACCTATCTCTCTGTGAATTCAGTATTTACTTCAAGTTTGTAAGGTAAGTAAGCTTCTTGTAGTTTTGCAGCTATGCCCTTACTTTAACACATATGTCAACACACAGATTTTGCCTTAGGCTAAGCTAATGCAGTAGTTTCTTCACTTAACAAAACTAAATAAGATTTGTCTTTTATTTGCCGCTATGCCTGTGTTTTCTCTTTAATTCGTCTTCAAAACACTGGTTTCCCCGAAAAGGCTGTGAATGCAGCAGTTAATTCAACTTAGAAAGTTAAGTAAAATACTTGTTTGTTTGGTTGCTATGTGCTTGCTTTCACTCATTATCAATGTGAAAACACTGCTTTTACCTAATACTATGCCAAAACACTGGTTTCTTCAGTTTTCAAAATTAAGCAACATACTCAATACAGTGGCAGCTATGCCCTTGTTTTCACTTAAAATAAATGACAAAACACTGCTTTTCCTCTGCCAAAGCTGCCAGATCCTCACTTTCAAAATCTAAGTAAGATTATTGTTTCTTACAATGCTATACATTTGCTTTCAATTCCAACCAACTTGAAATCACTGCTTTCCCAAAAGTTGGCCGAATGCATTGAGTTCCTTGATTTAGAAAAAAAAAAACAACAAACCTTGTTACATTGGCAAATTTTCCTGTGTATTCATTTATAAACAACTTCAAGACACTGGTTTCAACTAAGTCTTTTTGAATGCATTAGTTAATTCAAGTTTGAAAAGTAAGTAAGATTCTTGCTTGTTTGACTGCTTTGCCCTTGCTTTCACACACATGTCAACACACAGCTTTTGCCTAAGGCTAAGCCAATGCAGTGATTTTTCATATTACAAATCTAAATAAGATTTGTCTTTTATTTGCTGCAATGCCTCTGTTTTAACTTCAATTCACATTCAAAACACTGGTTTCCCGTAACAGGCTGTAAATGCAGGATTTAAATCAGTTTTGAAAGATAACTAAGATACATATTTGTTTGGCATCTATGTCCTTGTTTCACTCACTATCAATGAAAAAACACTGTTTTATTAATACTTTGCCAAAACACTGCTTTCTTCAGTTTTCAGAACACAGCAATATACTTATTACATTGGGAGCTTGCAATTGTTTTCAATTACATTGAATGGGAAAACACTGCTTTTACTATGCCAAAGCAGCCAGTTCCTCACTTTGGAAATCTAAGTAAGATTCTTGTTTCTTACAATGCTATACATGTGTTTTCAATTACAATCAACTTGTAAACACTGCTTTTCCCTAAGGTTGACTGGATGCATTGAGTTCTTTGCTATAGATAACCAAAAAAAAATTGTTTAATTGCCTGATTTGCATGTGTATTCATTTACAAACAACTTCAAGACACTGGTTTCACCTAGCTCTCTGTGAATGCAGTAGTTACTTCAAGTTTGAAAAGTAAGTAAGATTCTTGTTTGTTTGGCTTCTATACCCTTGCTTTCACTCACATGTCAACAGACAGCTTTTACCTAAGGTTAAGCCAATGCAGTGGTTTCTTCACTTTACAAAATTGAATAAGATTTGCATTTATTTGCTGCTATGCCTGTGTTTTCACTTAAATTCATCTTCAAAACACTGGTTTCCCATACAGGCTGTGAATGCACCAGTTAATTCAACTTTGAAAGTTTTGTAAGATGCTTGTTTGTTTGGGTGGCATGCACTTGCTTTCACTCATTATCAATGTAAAAACACTGCTTTTACCTAATAGTATGCCAAAACACTGGCTTCTTCTGTTTTCAAAACTAAGGAATATATTCATTACATTGGCAGCTATGCACTTCTTTTCACTTAAAATGAATGGAAAACACAGCTTTTACTATGCCAAAGCTGCCGGTTCCTCACTTTCAAATCCTAAGTAAAATTCTTGATTCTTACAATGCTATACTGGTGTTTTTAATTAAAATAAACTGGAAAACACTGCTTTTCCCTAATGTTGGCAGAATGCATTGAGTTCTTTGCTTTAAAAAACCAAGAAAAAAAGTTGTTTTATTGGCTGATTTGCATGTGTATTCATTTCCAAGCCACTTGAAGACACTGGTTTCACCTATCTCTCTGTGAATGCAGTAGTTACTTCAATTTTGAAAAGTAAGTAAGATTCCACTTTGTTTGGTTTCTACGCACTTGCTTTCACTCACATGTCAACACACAGCTTTTGCCTAAGGCTAAGCCAATGCATTGATTTCTTCACTTTAGAAATCTAAATAAAATTTGTCTTTTATTTGCTGATATGCCTGTGTTTTCATTTAATTTATCTTCATTACACTGGTTACCCATAAGTGGCTATGAATGCAGCAGTTAATTCAACTTTGAAAGTTAATTAAGATCTTTGTTTGTTTGGCTGCTTTGCACTTGCTTGCACTCACTATGAATGTAAAAACACAGCTTTTACTTTAAACTATGCCAAAACACTGGTTCATTCAGTTTTCAAAACTAAGCAACATACTCATTACATTGACAACTATGCACTTGTTTTCACTTACAATGAATAGCCAAACATTGGTTTTACTATTCCAAAGCTGCCGGTTCCTCACTTTTGAAATCTAAGTAAGATTCTCATTTCTTGCAAGGCTATACATGTGTTTTCAATTACAATCAACTTGAAATCACTGCTTTTCCTGAACGTTGGGTGATGCATTGAGTTCTTTGCTTTAGGAAACCAATAAAGAAACTTGTTTCAATGACTGAATTGCATGTGTATTCATTTCCAATCAACTTCAACACACTGCTTTCACCTAATTCTACATGAATGCAGTAGCTACATGAAGTTTGAAATTTAAGTAAGATTCTTGTTTGTTTAGGTGCTATGCCCTTGATTTCACTCACATGTCAACACACAGATTTTGCCTAAGGCTAAGTCAGTGCAGTGGTTTCTTCACTTTACAAAACTAAATAAGATTTGTCTTTGATTTGCTGCTATGCCTGTGTTTTCACTTAAATTCATCTTCCAAACACTGGTTTCCCCTAACAGGCTGTGAAAACAGCAGTTAATTCAACTTTGAAAGTTAAGTAAGATACTTGTTTGTTTGGATGCTATGAGCTTGCTTTCACTCACTGTCAATGTAAAACACTGCTTTTCTTAATACTCTGCCAAAACACTGGTTTCTTCAGTTTTGGAAACTAAGCAATATACCTATTATATTTGGAGCTAAACACATTTACTCACTTACAGTGAATGGCAAACATTGCCTTAACTATGCCAAAACGGCCGGTTCCTCACTTTGGAAATCTAAGAAAGATTCTACTTCCTTACTATGCTATACATGTGTTTTCAAGTACAATCAACTTGAAAACACTGCTTTTGCCTAACGTTGGCTGAATGCATTGAATTCTTTGGTTTAGAAAACCAAAAAAGAATCTTGCTTCCTTGGCTGTTTTGCATGTGTATTCATTTACAAATAACTTCTAGACACTGGTTTCACCAAACTCTCTATGAATGCAGTAGTTACTCCAAGTTTGAAAGGTAAGGAAGATTCTTGTTTGTTTGGCTGCTATGCCCTTACTTTCACTCACATGTCAACACACAGCTTTCACCTAAGGCTAAGCCAATGACGTAGTTTCTTTGATTTAAAAAACTAAATAAGATATTTCTTTTATTTGCTGATATGCCTGAGATTTCACTTAAATTCATCTTCAAAACACGGGTTTCCTGTGTCAGGCTGTGAATGCAGCAGTTTGTTCGACTTTGAAAGTTAAGAAAGATAATTGTTTTTTTGGCTGCTATGCACTTGATTTCACTCATTATCAATGTAAAAACACTGCTTTTACCTAATATTATGCCAAAATACTGGTTAATTCAGTTTTCAAAATTAGCAATATACTCATTACATTGGCATCTATGCACTTGTTTTCAATTACAATGAAAGGAGAAACAGTGCTTTTACTATGCCAAAACTGCCGGTTCCTCACTTTTTAAATCTAAATAAGATTCTTGTTTCTTACAATGCTCTACATGTGTTTCAATTACAATCAACTTGAAAATTCTTGTTCCCTAACTTTGGCTGTATGCATTGAGTTCTTTGCTTTAGAAAACAAAAAAGAAACTTGTTTCATTGGCTGATTTGCATGTGTTTTCATTTAAAATTAATTTTAAGACACTGGTTTCACCTAACTCTCTGTGAATACAGTAGTTAATTCAAGTTTGAAATGTAAGTAAGATTCTTGTTGTTGGGCTGCTGTGCCTTTCCTTTCACTCACATGTCAACACACAGCTTTTACCTAAGGCTAAGCCAATGCAGTGGTTGCTTCAAATTACTATTCTAAATTGATTTGTCTTTTATTTGGTGCTATGTCTGTGTTTTCACTTCAATTTATTTTCAAAACACTGGTTTCTGCTAACAGGCTGTGAATGCAGCAGTTAATTCAGCTTTGAAAAATCAGTAAGATAAATGTTTGTTTGGCTGCTATGTGCTTATTTCACACACTATGAATGCAAAAACACTGCTTTTACTTCATACTATGCCAAAACATGGTTTTTCAGTTTTCAAAACAAAGCAATATACTCATTACATTGGCAGCTATGCACTTGTTTCCACTTACAATGAATGTCAATACACTGCTTTTACTATGCCAAAGCTGCCGGTCTCTCACTTCTGAAATCTAAGTAAGATTCTTGTTGCTTACAATGCTATACATGTCTTTTGAATTGCAATCAACTAGAAAACACTGCTTTTCCCTAACATTGGCTGAATGCATTGAGTTCTTTTCTTTAGAAAACCAAAAAAAGAAACTTTTTTCATTGGCTGATTTGCATGTATATTCTTTTAAAATTAATTTTAAGACACTGGTTTCACCTAAATCTTTTTGAATGCAGTATTTATTTCAATTTTGAAAGCTAAGTAAGTTTCTTGTTTGTTTGGCTGCTATGCCATTCCTTTCACTCACATGTCAACACACAGCTTCAACCTAAGGATAAGCCAACACTGTGGTTCCTTCACTTTCCATAACTAAATAAGATTTGTGTTTCATTTGATGCTTTGCCTGTGTTTTCATTTAAATTCATGTTCAAAACAGAACTTTCACCTAACGGTCTGTGAATGCAGTAGTTAATTGAACTTTGAAAGTTAAGTGAGATATTTGTTTGTTTGGCTGCTATACAATTATTTCACTCATTATCAAAGTAAAAAGACTGCTTTTACCTAATACTATGTCAAAACCCTCGTTTCTTCAGTTTTCAAACTAAGCAATATACTCCTTACATTGGAAGGTTTACACTTGTTTTCACTTACAATGAATGTCAAAACACAGGTTTCATTATGCCAAACCTGCCGGTCTCTCACTTTTGAAATCTAATTAAGGTTTTCTTTCTTACAATGCTATACATGTGTTTTCAACTACAATCAAATGGAAAGCACTGTTTTTCCCTAAGGTTGGCTGAATGCATTGAGTTCTTTGCCTTAGAAAACTTAAAAATAAAGTTGTTTCATTGGCTGCTTTACATGTGTATTCATTTACAATCATCTTCAAGACACTGGTTTCACCTAACACTCTGTGAATGCAGTAGTTAATTCAAGTTTGAAAGGTAAGTAAGATTCTAGTTTGATTGCCTGCTTTGTCGTTCCTTTTACTCTCATGTCAACGCAGTTTTACCTAAGGCTAAGCCAATGCAGTGGTTTCTTCACTTTACAAAAATAAATAAGGTGAAATGCCTGCATTTTCACCTAAATTCTTCTTCAAAACACCGGTTCCCTGTAACAGGCTGTGAATGCAGCAGTTAATTCACCTTTTACAGTTAAGTATGATACTTGTTTGTTTGCCTACTATGTGCTTGCTTTCACTCATTATCAATGTAAAAACACTGCTTTTAACTAATACTATGCCAAAACACTGGTTTCTTCAGTTTTCAAAACAAAGTAATATGCTCACTACATTGGCAGATTTGCACTTGTTTTCACTTACAATGGATTTCAAAAGACTGCTTTTACTATGACAAAGCTGCCGTTTCCTCACTTTGGAAATCTAAGTAAGATTCTAAGGAATCTAAGTAAGATTCTTGTTTCTTACAATGCTATACATGATTTTTAATTAAAATCAACTTGAAAACACTGCTTTTCCCTGACGTTGGCTGAATGTGTTGAGTTTTTGCTTTAGAAAGCCATAAAATAATCTTGTTTCACTGGCTGATTTGCATGTATATTCATTTACAAACAACTTCACAACGTTAGTTTCAGCTATCTCTCTGTGAATACCGTAGTTACATTAAGTTTGAAGTGTAATTAACATTCTTGTTTGTTTGGCTGCTATGACCTTGCTTTCACACACATGTCAACACACAGTTTTTGCCTAAGGCTAAGTAAATGCAGTGGTTTCTTCACTTTGCAAATCTAAATAAGATTTGTCTTTTATTTGCTGCTATGCCTGTGTTTTCACTTTACTTCATATTCAAAAACTGGTTTCCTGTAACAGGCTGTGAATGCAGCAGTTAATTCAGCTTTGGAAGTTCAGTAATATACTTGTTTGTTTGGGGGCTATGCGCTTGCTTTCACTCATTATCAATGTTAAAACACTGCTTTTCCTTATACTATGCCAAAAAACTGCTTTCTCCACGTTTCAAAGTAAGGAATATACTCATTACATTGGCAGATATGCACTTGTTTTCACTTCCAATTAATGTCAAAACACGGCTTTAAATATGCCAAATGTGCCAGTTCCTCACTTTCGAAATCTAAGTAAGATTCTTGTTTCTTTCAATGCTCTACATGTGTTTTCAATTAAAAAAAAAACTTGAAATACTGCTTTTCCCTAAAGTTGACAGAATGCATTTAGTTCTCTGCTTTGGAAAATCAAAAAAGAAACTTGTTTCATTGGCTGATTTGCGTGTGTGTTCTTTATAATTAACTTCAAGACACTGGTTTCACCTATCTCTCTATGAATGCAGTAGTTACTTCAAGTTTGAAATGTAAATAAGATTCTTGTTTGATTGTCTGCTTTCGTTCACATGTGAACACACAGCTTTTCCATAAACCTAAGCCAATGCATTGGTTTGTTTACTTAACAAAACTAAATAAGTTTTGTCTCTAATTTGCTTCTTTGCCTATGTTTTCACTAAAATTCATCTTTAAAACACTGCTTTCCCGTAACAACCTGTGAATGCAACAGTTAATTCAACTTTGATAATAAAGATACTTGTTTTTTGGCTGCTATGCGCTTGCTTTTACTCATTATGAATGTAAAAACAGTGTTTTTACCTAATACTATGCCAAAACACTGATTTTTTCACTATTCAAAACTAAGCAATATACTCATTACATTGGCACCAATGTACTTGTTTTCCTTTACAACGAATGTCAAAACACCACTTTTACTATGTCAAAGCTGCCGGTTCCTCACTTTTGATATCTAAGTAAGATTCTTGTTTCCTACCCTGCTGTACATATGTTTTCAATTACAATCAACATGAAAACACTGCTTTTCCCTAAGTTGGCTACATGCATTGATTTTTTGGTTTAGAAAACCAAAAAAGACATTTGTTTAATTGGCTGATTTGCATTGTATTCATTTACAATTAAAACAAGACACTTGTTTCAACTAACGCTCTGTGAATGCAGTAGTTACTTCAAGTTTGAAAGGTAAGTAATATTCTTGTCTTATTTTTGCTGCTATGCCCTTTCTTTCACTCACATGTCAACACACAGCTTTTGCCTATGGCTAAGCCAATGCAGTGGTTTATTCACTTTACAAAAGTAAAGAAGATTTGTCTTTTATTTGCTGCTGTGCCTGTGTTTTCACTTAAATTCATCTTCAAAACTTTGGTTTCCCTTTACTGGCTGTGAAAGGAGCAGGTAATTCAACTTTTAAAGTTAAGTAAGATACTTGTCTGTTTGGCTGCTATGCACTTGGTTTCACTCACTATCAATGTAAAAACACTGCTTTTACATAATTCTATGCCAAAACTCTGGTTTCTTCACTTTTCAAAACTAAGCAATATACCCAATTCATTGGCAGCTATGCACTTATTTTCACTTACAATAAATGTCAAACCACTGCTTTTACTATGATAAAGATGCCCATTTCTCACTTTTGAATTCTAAGTAAGATTCTTGTTTCTTACAATGCTATACATGTGTTTACAATTACACTCAACTTGAAAACACTGCTTATCCCTAACGTTGACTGGATTGATTGAGTTCTTTGCTTTAGAAAACCAAAAAAAGAAACTTGTTTCATTGGCTGATTTGAATATGTATTCATTTACAATCAATCCAAGATACTTATTCCACATAACGCTCTGTGAAAGCAGTATTTTTTTCAAGTTTGAAAGGTAGGTAAGATTCTTGTGGATTTGGCTGCTTTCACTCATATGTCAACACACAGCTTTTGCGTAAGGCTTAGCCAATGCATTGGTTTCTTCACTTAACAAAACTAAATAAGATGTGTCTCTTATTTGATGCTATTCCTTTGTTTTCACTTAAATTCCTCTTCAAAACACTGGTTTCCCATAACAAGCTGTGAATGCAACAGTTAATTCAACTTTGATATTTAAGTAAGGTACTTGTTTGTTTGGAAGCTATGAGCTTGCTTTCACTCATTATCATTGTAAAAACACTATTTTAGCTAATACTATGCCAAAACACTGGTTTCTTCACTTTTCAAAACTAAGAAATATACTCCTTACATTGGCAGGTTTGTACTTGTTTTCATTTACAATGAATGTCAACACACCACTTTTATTATGTCAAAGCTGCCAGGTCCTCACTTTTGAAATTTAAGTAAGATTCTTGTTTCTTACAATGCTATACAAGGGTTTCCAATTACAATTAACTTGAAAACACTGTTTTTCCCTAACATTAGCTGAATGCATTGAGTTCTTTGCTTTACTAATCCAAAAAATTAACTTGTTTCATTTGCTGATTTGCATGTGTATTCATTTATAAACAACTTCAAGAAACTGGGTTCACCTAACTCTCTGTGAATGCAATAATTAATTCAAGTTTGAAAGGTAAGTAAGATTCTTGTTTGTTTGGCTGCTATGCCCTTGCTTTCACTCACATGTCAACACACAGCAATGCCTAAGGTAAGCCAATGCAGTGATTTCTTCACTTTACAAAACTAAATGAGATTTGTCTTTTATTTGCTGCTATGCCTGTGTTTTCACTTAAATTCATCTTCAAAACATGGGATTTCCATAACAGGCTGTTAATGCAGCAGTTAATTCAACTTTGAAAGTTAAGTAAGATACTTGTTTGTTTGGCTGCTATCCACTTGCTTTCACTCATTATCAATGTAAAAACACTGCTTTTACCTAATACTATGAGAAAACACTGGTTACCTCAGTTTTCAAAAGTAATCAATATACTCATTACATTCGAAGCTATGCACTTGTTTTCACTTACAATGAATATCAAAACACTGATTTTGCTATGCCAAAGCACTTTTGAAATCTAAGTAAGATTCTTTTTTGTTATAATACTATACATGGGTTTTCAATTACAAACAACTGGAAAACACTGCTTTTCTTTAACCTTGGCTGAATGAATTTTGTGCTTTGCTTTAGATAACCAAAAAAAAAACCTTGTTTCATTGGCTGATTTGCATGTGTATTCATTTGCAAACAACTTCAAAACACTGGTTTCACCTATCTCTCTGTGAATGCAGTAGTTACTTCAGGTTAGAAAATTAAGTAAGATTCTTGTTTCTTTGGATGCTTTGCCCTTGCTTTCACTCACATGTCAACACACATGTTTTGCCTAAGGCTAAGCAAATGCAGTGATTTCTTCACTTTACAAATCTAAGTAAGATTTGTCTTTTATTTGCAGCTATGCTTGTGTTTTCACTTTAATACATCTTCAATACACTGGCTTCCTGTAACAGACTGTGAATCCCGCAGTTGATTCAACTTTGGGAGTTAAGTAAGATTGTTTGTTTGGCTGCTATGTGCTTGCTTTCACTCATTATCAATGCAAAAACACTGCTCTTGCGTAATAATATGTGAAAACACTGGTTTCTTCAGTTTTCAAAACTGAGCACTATACTCATTACATTGGCAGCTATGCACTTTTTTTCAATTACAATGAATGTCAAAGCATTGCTTTTACTATGCCAAAGCAGCCAGTTCCTCACTTTCATTATCTAAGTAACATTCTTGTTTCTTACAATGCTATAAATGTTTTTTCAATTACAGTCAACTTGAAAACACAGAATTTCCTGAACACTGGTTGAATGCAGTGAGTACTTTGCTTCAAAAATCCAAAAAGGAAACTTCTTTCATTGGCTGACTTGCATGTCTATTTACTTAAAATCAATTTCAAGGCACTGGTTTCACATAACACTCTGAATGCAGTAGTTATTTGAAGTTTGAAAAGTAAGTGAGATTTATTTTTTTGGCTGATATGCCCTTGCTTTCACTCACATGTGAACACAAAGCTTTTACATAAGCCTAAGTCAAGGCAGTGGTTTATTCACTTTAGAAAACTAAATAAGATTTGTCTTTTATTTGCTGCTATGCCTGTGTTTTCACTTAAATTCATCTTCAAAACCCTGGTTTCCCTTAACAGGCTATGAATGCAACAGTTTATTCAACTTTGAAATTTAAGTAAGATACTTATTTTTTGGCTGCTTTGTGCTTCCTTTCACTCATTATTAATGTAAAAACTCTGCTTTTACCTAATGCTATGCCAAAACATTGGTTTCTTCAGTTTTCAAAACCAAGCACTAAACTCTTTACATTGGCAGCTATACACTTGTTTTCACTTACAATGAATGTCAAAACACTGCTTTTACTATGCCAAATCTGTCGGTTCCTCACTTTGGAAATCTAAGTATGATTCTTGGTTCTTACAATGCTATACATGTGTTTTCATTTACAATAAACTTAGAAACACTGCTTTTCCCTAACGATGGCTGAATGCATTGAGTTCTCTGCTTCAGAAAATCAAAAAGGAAACTTATTTCATTGGCTGATTTGCATGTGTATTCATTTACAATCGACTTCAAGATCCTGGTTTCACTAACTCTCTGTGAATGCAGTAGTTACTTCAAATTTGAAAAGTTAGTAAGTCTTGTTTGTTAGGATGTTATGCCTTTGCTTTCACTCACATGTCAATCACGTATTTACCTAAGGCTAAGCCAATGCAGTGGTCTCTTCATTTTACAAAACTAAATAAGATTTGTGTTTTATTTGATTCTATGCCTGTGTTTTCCTTTAATTTCATCTTCAAAACACTGGTTTCACCTAACAGGCTGTGAATGCAGCAGTTAATTCAACTTTGAAAGTTAAGTAACATACTTATTTGTTTGGCTGCTATGCATTTGCTTTAACTCATTATCAATGTAAAAACACTGATTTTACCTTATGGTATGCCAAAACACTGGTTTCTTCCATTTTCAAAACTAAGCAATATACTCCTTAGATTGGCAGCTATTCACTTATCATTTACAATGAATGACCAATGACTTCTTTTACTCGGCCAAAGCTCCTGGGTCCTAACTTTTGAAACCTAAGTAAGATTCTTGTTTCTTATACTGTTAAGCATGTGTTTTCAATTACAATCAACTTCAAAACACAGTTTTTCCTGAACAATGGTTGAAATATGAGAGTTCTTTGATTCCATAACCAAAATGAAATATTGTTTCATTGGCTGATTTTCGTGTGTATTCACTTAAAATCAATTTCAAGGCACTGGTTTCACCTAACTCTCTGTGAATGCAGTAGTTACTTAAAGTTTGAAATGTAAGTAAGATTCTTGTTTGTTTGGCTGCTATTTCCTTTCTTTAAGTCACATGTCAACACACGGATTTTACCTAAAGCTAAACCAAAGCAGTGATTTCTTCACTTTACAATGCTAAATAAGTTATGTCTTTTATTTACTACCATGCCTGTGTTTTCACTTAAATTCATTTTCAAAACACTGGTTTCCCACAACAGGCAGTGAATGCAGCAGTTAATTCAACTTTGAAAATTAAGTAAGATACTTGTTTGTTTGCCTGCTATGCACTTGCTTTCACTCACTATAAATGTAAAACACTCCTTTTACCTAATACTATCCCAAAACCCTGGCTTCTTCAGTTTTCAAAACTAAGCAGTATAGTCATTACATTGGCAGCTATGCACTTGTTTTCACTTACAATGAATGGAAAACACTGCTTTTACTCTGCCAAAGCTGCCGGTTCACATTCAAAACCTAAGTAAGATTCTTGTTTCTTATAACACTATACATATGTTTTCAATTACAATGAACTGGAAAATACTGCTTTTCCCTAACGTTGGCAAAATTCATCGAGTTCCTTGCTTTAGAAAACCAAGAAAAAACTTGTTTCATTGGCTGATTTGCATTTGTATTCATTTACAAGCCACTTCAAGACACTGGTTTCACCTAACTTTCTGTGAATGCAGTGGTTACTTCAAGTGTGAAAGGTAAGTAACAATCTTGCATGTTTGGCTGCTATGCCCTTGATTTCACTCACATGTCAACACACAGATTTGGCCTAAGGGTAAGCCAAAGAAGTGGTTTATTCATTTTAAAAAACTAAATAAGATTTGTCTTATTTGCTGCTATTCCTGTGTATTCACTTAAATTCAACTTCAAACATTGGTTTCACGTAACAGGCTGTGAATGCAGCAGTTTATTCAACTTTGAAAGTTAAGTAAGATACTTGTTTCTTTTGTTGCTATGCACTTGCTTTCACTCATTATCAATGTAAAAACAGTGTTTTTACCTAATAGTATGCCAAAACCCTGGCTTCTTCAGTTTTCAATACTAAGCAATATACTCATTACATTGGCAGCTATGCACTTCTTTTCAATTACAATGAATGGAAAACACTGCTTTTACAATACCAAATCTGCCGGTTCCTCAATTTCAAAGCCTAAGCATGATTCTTGTATCTTACAATGCTATACATGTGTTTTCAATTACAATGAACCTGAAAATAGTGCTTTTCCCTAAATTTGGCAGAATGCATTGAGTTCTTTGCTTTAGAAAAACAAAAAAGAACTTGTTTCATTGGAAGATTTGCATGTGCATTTATTTAAAATCCACTTCAAGACACTCATTTCACCTAACTCTCTGTGAATGCAGGAGTTACTTCAAGTTTGAAAGGTAAGTAAGATTCTTCTTTGTTTGGCTGCTATGCCCTTGATTTCACTCACAAGTCAACACACAGCTTTTGCCTAAGGCTAAGCCAATGCAGTGGTTTCTTCATTTTAAAAAACTAAATAAGATTTGTCTTTTACTTGCTGCTTTGCCTGTGTTTTCACTTTAATTCAACTTCAAAACACTTGTTCCACGCAACAGGCTGTGAATGCAGCAGTTAATTCATCTTTGAAAGTTAAGTAAGATACTTTCTTTGGCTGCTGTGCACTTGCTTTCACTCATTATCTATGTAAAACACTCATTTTACCTAATACTTTCCCAAAACAGTGGCTTCTTCAGTTTTCAAAACTAAGCAATATACTCATTATATTGGAAGCTTTGCACTTGTTTTAACTTACAATGAATCCCAAAACACTGCTATTACTATGCCAAAGCTGCCGGTTCATCACTTTTGAAATCTTTGTAAGAGTCAAATTTCTTACAATGCTATACATGTGCTTACAATTAACTTGAAATCACTGCTTTTCCCTAACGTTGGCTGAATGCATTGAGTTCTTTGCTTTAGAAAACCGAAAAAGAATCTAGTTTCATTGGCTGGTTCCATGTATATTCATTTACAAAAATTTTGTGACACTGGATTCACCTATCTCTCTGTGAATGCAGTAGTTACTTCAAGTTTGAAAGGTAAGTAAGATTCTTGTTTGTTTACCTGCTATGCCCCTGCTTTCACTCACATGTCAACACACAGGTTTTGCCTACAGCAAGAAAATGCAGTGGTTTCTTCACTTTACAAAATTAAATAAGATTTGCTTTTATTTGCAGCTATGCCTGTGTTTTCA